>JXCR01140671.1:6016-65382 GCA_002079205.1 Phalaenopsis hybrid cultivar | reverse complement strand
AAACGTCCTTCCGAAGCGGGCAACGGGATTTCAATTCCGATGACCGACGGCTTCTTACGGGCAAACCCCACACCAAAAATAGTGCCGACAAATATCCACAGCTTCATAAGGATAAACTTTTATCACAACAAATGGGCTCATCCACCCGAACTTAAGTTTTCCTGGAAATAATCTTAACCTTGCATTATATAGCAAAACTTGTTGCCCAGGCTAAAAATTTTTAGTAAGAATCCTTCGATCATGCCACATCTTCATCTTTTATTTATAAATATTGGCACTCCCATAAGATTCATTCTTTATCTCTTCAAGCTCATTTAATTGCAATAACATTTTCTCACCAACATCTTTCAAATTATAATTGAACTTTTTAATCGCCCAATATGCTTTATGCTCTAGTTCAACTATGACAAGCTTTCCCAAATATTAGCCTATATGGGGACATTCCTATAGGAGTTCTATATGCAGTCATATAAGCCCACAAAGCATAGTCAAGTTTGACTGACCAATCCATTTTTGTTGGATTCACAATTTTTTTCATAATTCTTTTAATTTTTTGATTGGATAATTCAACCAAACCACTTATTTGAGGATGATAAGCAGTAGCAATCCTATGATTTATATGATATTTCTTTAATAACTCTTCCATTATGGCATTTTTTAAATGACTTCCCCTATCAGTAATGATAACTCTTGGCATCCAAATCTACAAAATATGTTCGTTTTCAAAAATTTTGCAACGCTTTGAGCATCACATCGAGGTAAAGCAACAACTTCTATTTATTTGGATACATAGTCCACTGCTAACAGAATATATAAATTTCCGAGAGATGGTATAAATGGTCCCATGAAATCTAATCCCCAAATATCAAATACTTTAAGTTCTAGCATATAATTGAGGGGCATCTCATTTCTTTTAGAAATATTGTCTACTCATTATCATCTATCACATATTTTGATATAAACATTAACATCTCTAAAAATTGTAGGCCAATAGAATCTAGATTGTAAAATTTTGTATGATATTTTATCAACACCAAAATGTCCCCAAATTCAGAATTATGACATTTTTGGATAATTTCATAAGTTTCTTCTAATGGTACACATCTTCAAATAATTAGATCATTTCCTTGTTTATATAAAAATGGGTCATCCCAAAAATAAATCTTAGCTTCATAAATAAATTTTCTCTTTTGTTGGTAACAATAAAGTTCACAATGTCGGCATACCAAGGAACACGCCACTCATTAATAGTGAACAATTTTTCATCTGGAATATGTTCATTAATTTATGTTTTAAAACAGAGTGGTTTTTTTAACTCAAGCCTAGACAAATGATCAGCAATTTGATTTTCAGTCCCCTTTCCATCTAATATTTTAAAATCAAATTCTTGCAAAAGAAGAATCCATCTTATATGTCTAGGTTTAGCATCATTCTTTTTCATTAAGTGCTTAATAGCAAGAATGATCTGTATGCACTACACAATGAGTTCCAATTAAATATGATCTAAATTTATCAAAGTCTGTATGCACTACACAATGAGTTCTAATTAAATATGATCTAAATTTATCAAAAGCATATACAATTGTTAATAACTGTTTTTCAGTTGTTGTATAATTGATTTGAGTTTCATTAAGAGTTTTACTAGCATAGTAAATTACTTTGAAAATTTTATCACATTTTTGTCCTAAAGCAGCTCCTATAGCATAATCACTAACATCACACATCAATTCAAAAGGTTTTCCCCAATTTGGTGAAACTATAATTGATGTAGTGATTAATTTTTCTTTTAATAAGTTAAAAGCTTTTAGGCATTCTTCATTAAAATTGAAAATTGCATCTTTCTCCAGTAAATAGCATAAAAACTTAGCAATCTTTGAAAAGTCTTTAATATATCGCCTGTAAAGTCCAGCATATCCTAAAAAACTCATATTTTCCCTTACATTTATTGGATATGGTAAATTAGAGATCACTTGAATTTTAGCAGGATCTACTTCCATACAATTTTCTAATATTTGATGACCTAATATAATTCCTCCTGCTACCATAAATTGGCAATTTTCCTAATTAAGGACTAAATTTATTTTTTCACAGTGCTTAAGAACTTTAGATAAATGTTCTAAATATGAGTCAAATAAAGTTCCAAACACTTAAAAACCATCCATGAATACTTCAATCGCTTTTTCAATTAAATCACAAAAAATTGTCATCATATATCTTTGAAATGTAGCAGGGCATTACATAAACCAAAGGGCATCCTTCTCAAAGCAAAGTATCATAAGAACTGATAAAAGTTGTTTTCTATTGATACTCAGGAGATATTTGTATTTTGTGATAATCAGTATATCCATTGAAAATAAAAGTATTTATGCCCAGCTAGTCTATCCAACATTTGATCTAGAAAGGGTAATGGAGAATGATCTTTCCTAGTGGCAAGATTTAATTTTCAATAAGCAATGCATATTCGTAACCCTGTAACTTGTCTAGTATGTATTAATTCATTATGTTCATTTATAGTTACAGTTACTCCTTTCTTAGGAACGCAGTGAATTGGACTAACTCATGCACCATCTAAAATATGGTAGATAATTCCAGCATCTAACTACTTTAAAATTTTTTTCTCAACAACTTCTTTCATAACAAGATTCAGTCTCCTTTGAGGATCAGCCCTGGGTTTGCAGTTCTCTTACATATGAATTTTATGCATACAAATTGAAGGACTGATTCATTTAATATCAGCAATTGTCCATCCAAAGGCTTTCTTAAAATTTTTCAAAATTTTCATCAACCTTTCTTCTTCTTCCATCGTTAATTTTGAGGAAATTAAAACTAGTAAAGTAGAGGAATCTCCTAAAAAGGGATATTTTAAATGTTCAGAAAGTAACTTCAACTCAAGTTCTAGAGGTTTTTCAATTGATGGACAAATTGATTTATCTTTGTCTATCGTGTCTAAAATTTCAAAACTTTCTTGAACATAGTTTTGAATCTTCCTTAAAAAGTTCTTCACATCGATCTAATTCCTTTTCTTGCTCGTGTTCCAAATCTTTTTCTTTAGATTTTTCTTTATAAGTTGTTTTGAAATGACATTCACTTAGATATTTTATGACATGCATCCTATAACATTCATCATCTTACCTTTTGCAGGATATTTCATTGATCTTGAAATATTGAAAGTAACAGTTTGATCAATGACGCGCACTATTAATTCCCCTTTCTGCACATCTATCATTGCTCTTCTTGTGGCTAGGAAAGGTATCCTCAAAATGATAGGTAGCACAATGAAATCAGTAAGAAAGATAAATTGATCCACTTTCACTAAGACATCTTTTATAACTCCTTTAAAGTATGTCATCGAACGATCTGCTAGCTACAGAGTTACCGTACCCAATCTTTTGAATATTGATAATGACATAATGTTAATGCTTGCACCTAAATCACATAAAGTTTTCTCATAATATATGTCTCCTATTGCACATGGAATTGTAAAGCTACTAGGATCTTTAAGCCTTTCAGGAAGCTTTTTCTGAATTATAGCATTGCACTCCTCATTAAGTGCAATAGTCTAATTATCTTCAAAATTCCTTTTCCTATTGAGAATATCCTTCATAAACTTTACATAGATTGGCATTTGTTCTAAGGTTTCAACAAATGTAATATTAATTATAAGCTTCTTAAATATTTCCAGAAATTTTAAAAATTTTTTATCCAACTTCTTCTGACGAAGTCTCTAAGGAAATGGAGGTGGTGGTTTTTACAAATCAATTTTTAGTGGAGAAATAGGTCTTTCAGAATCTTTTGGAGCGTCCTCTTTCGATTCTTCAGTTTCTTCTCTCTCAACTTCAATTTCTTTTTGAACCCTACCTCCAACTCTCTTCCGCTTCTAAGTTGAACGGCTTTTACTTGCTCTTTATTCTGGTCTTTTGGATTTGATTTAGTATTACTAGGAAGTGTTCATTGGGATCTATTACTTAATGAATTTGTTATTTGCCCAAGTTGATTCTAAATATTTCTGATTGTAACTCTTTAACTTTGTAATTGAATTCCCATTTGTAACACTACTTCTTCTATAGACAACTTCTTTTCCTTAAATTGTGTATTACTGTTGAAATCTGGAGGATAAGTAGATCTATAATTATTATTCCTTTGATTGTCCCAGTTTCCTAATGGGTTTACTTGGTTGTTCCCCCATTGCTGATTATTATCACCCGAATTGTTGTTCCAGTTAAAGTTGGGATGGTTTTTCCAACCTGGGTTATAATAATTTGAATATGAGTTATTATGCTTGTTACTTATGACATTAAAAGTTTCTAATGATACTTGAGAATCTACCATTTGGCTAATGAATTCTCTTCAATCATGGAAATTGGTTGACAAAAATTCATTCCAAATTGGTCTAACTTCCTTGAAATTGCAGCAACTTGATTTACTAACATAGTAAATGCATCGGTTTCATGAATATTAGCTACTTTCTTAGGATTCACCCTCTAAGAAGGTCATTAAAAATTATTGGTAGCCATTTCTTCAATTAAAGCATAGGCATCATGAAATGATTTTGACATCAATGAACCACCAGCAGCGACATCGATAATTGATCTATGAGATCCAACTAATCCATTATAAAAAGTTTGAATTTTTAAACAATCTGGTATAACATGGTGTTGACACTTTCTTAAGAGTTCTTTAAATCTTTCCCATGCTTCGTAAATATATTCCCCTTCAAACTGATTAAAAAATGTAATATCATTTCTAAGCTTTGTAGTTTTTTGTGGTGGAAAATATTCAGCAAGAATTTTTTGTGCTAAGTCACCCCAAGTTCTGATAGATTCAGGTGCTGAATGAATTCAACCACATCTTAGTTTTATCCCTCAGTGAGAAAGGAAATAACCTAAGTCTTATGGCATCATCTGATACATCATCGTATTTAAATGTAGCGCACAATTCTAGAAAATTGGCAAGATGTAAATTTGGATCTTCATTTGGTAATCCCCCAAACTGATTATTTGGTACAATTTGGATAATAGCAGGTTTAAGCTCAAATGAATTAGCCACTACAGTAGATTTTTGAATACTACAATAGGTTTAAGCTCAAATGAATTAGCCACTACAGTAGGTTTTTGAATACTACAATGAAGTTCATCAATAGTAGGGTTGACATAATCTCTTAAAGGTATAAACTCTTGATGAATTTCAGTATTTTGATCATTTTGGTTTGCCATTTCTGTAATTTTTTTTGGATTTTTTAAGATTTTTAATTTTTTTGGTTTTTCTAATTTTTCTAACAGTTCTTTCTAATTCGGAATTGTAGGGCACTAGTCATTTGGAACCTGAACTACGCATACACTAACATAAAATAAAATAAAACTAAACACACATAAAATAAAATACAATACTTTAGAGTTTAAATAATACTTTCTAAAAATAGAAATTTGCTTTTAAATCAATAGATTCTTTACAATTTTCACTTCACTTACCCAGCAACGGCACCAAAAACTTGATCCTGAAACTGCTTATATGCAAAAGTATAACAATAATTTTGATTATATTTTTCACTTATATTTTCTTATTTCACAACAAAACAAAAAACTTGATCCTGAAGAAAAATAAGAATTTAACTTTTAATTTATATATATTGGGATACAACGCAAGTATACGTATCGTTATCAAATAATATAGGACTTTTTGACTAAGACCTGAATATCGAACTCACATGGAAGATATACAATATGCACTTTTTGGAAAACTTTCTATTTTTAAAAAGATAATTATTTAAACTAAGGACGTTTTCGCAGTAAAAAAAGTTTAAATATTTTTGGTAATTTTAATATTTTGACAAAAACAGTAAAAACTCAAAAAGATAACTTGAGTTTTTGTAGAAGAAAAACACTAAACATGAAAATATCTTTCTCCTTATCAGGAATCAGTAATAAGTATAGGAATTATGTTGTGGATGTATGTATAGTGTTGTGCTAAATAAGAGCAATAATATTTTTTATCCTTACTAGAGATGCTATAAAGAACATTTTCTAATTTAAAGTTTGAATAGTTCTGAAGAATCGGCTAGATAAGAAAAATACTGGCTCACACTCTAGAGTTCCCTCAATTCGCTCCACCTTGGGGCTAACATCTCGTATCATAACCTAAAAAAATAAAGCAAGTTAGGGGCTTTAACCTGTCACTTTAAAATCCTCTAACTCTACACCCTTCAATGAATATTTTTTTATTTATTTGCACTCAATCATATGAACTACATTCTCATTCAAACAACTTCATGTGATTCTTTCCAATTGTTGACTGAGACAATATCATCCCGATTATTACATGTTTAATAAATTTTAACATCTGAATTGGCCAAATCAAGAAGTAAATGAAGTACATGGATTTAAATCATAACAACTTCTTCTCATTAAAGATCAATACTCTCCACAACTTCCATCCAAACTTTAATTACTTATCATTTTAAGGAAAAAATAAAGAAAACTACTCAGAATACATTGGATTGGACAAATCAAGAAGTAAATGAAGTGCATGGATTTAAATCATCACAACTTCTTCCAACTAAAGATCAATACTCTCCACAACTTCCATCCAACACTTAATTACTTATCATTTTAAGAATAAATATAAAGAAAACTACTCAGAATCCATGGAGAAAACAAAACCACCCTTTAGTTTAAAAGTAGAAATTATTGTCAAACCAACAATAAATCCCGATTAAAATCTTTAATTTAAAAGTAGAAATCATTGTCAAACCAACAAGAAGTCTCGATTAAAACCAAAAGTAGTTTAGAAAGTAGAAATCATTGTCAAACCAACAAGAAGTCTTGATTAAAACTAAAAGTAGTTTAATACACTTCAGTTTAAAAGTAGAAATCATTGTCAAACCAACAAGAAGTCTCGATTAAAACCAAAAGTAGTTAAAAAAAAAGATAAAAACTTATCTCAAATCCTCCACCAAACTCTTGAAGTTCCTTTGAATCTCTTCTCTTTTACAACACTTTAATCTCAAATCCTCCACCAAACTCTTGAAGTTCCTTTGAATCTCTTCTCTTTTACAACACTCTCAAAATAAAACTAGAAATAAAAAAAGGATAAATATGTGATGCCTGAAAATCTCTCAGACTAACTCCCCAATTTTTGAACTTTCATAACTTTTCCAGTACTTTTAGGACTTCTTTCAAAGTCCCAATATTTTTTCTTGTATAAGTTTCCAAAAGGTGTCTTGGTATCTCTTCAAAATGTGTCTTGATTTGATGTATTTCCCCAAGAGATGCATCGTTTTGCAATAATTTTCGTCCATGGTGGTTGTAACCATCAATTAAGCCAATATGTGCCTCAAAAACTTCTTCAAAATTTGCAAAAATTGAATTTACTCATCCAATAACTACCACTGGAGCTTAAGCGCGGGGCCTCTAGCGCTCAGGCACGGCCTTCTCTGTTTACCCGGCGCTTAAGCGCGGGGCCTCTAGCGCTTAGGCACGGCCTTCTCTGTTTACCCGGCGCTTAAGCACCGGATCTGGCGCTTAGGCGCCAAAACATTATTGCACATTTTTCACATACTCCAAATTTGATCCTTTTTCACTCCTTTAAGCATTTTTCACCTTTTTACCTGTACCTGAAAAAAAATACAAAAATATCTTCCATTAAAACGCAATATCTCAAAAATAGGTATAAAAATGTGTCTAAAAACACCATTTATTTTAGGTGTATCACTAATCACTTCGTAGATTGTGATTTTGGCAATTTTTTGCATCGTTTTGATGTTGTGGAGCGTCGGAATCACAGAGATAGCCTTGGGACCGTAAAGGTGGACGGCTAATCCCTCTTTTCCCCTCTTTTAGATGCATCCAAGGCTTCTTTTGATGGATTTTTCAGCCATTTGGACCCCCCTCCCTTATTTGATCAACTGGCCTCATTTTTTGCCCAGAAGGGGCATTGGCTATGGCCCCTCTTTTTCTTCTTCAGTGGGCTAGAGGAGCTCAAAATCTCTCGAGGAGAGCTTTGGGGAGAGCTTGGAGGTCCATTGGAAGGGCTTCTCGGAGAGGAAGCAAGGAAGAGGGTTTCTCCTCCCCTCAGTTGTTTCCTTCTTCCTCTTCCTTCTTCCCTCTTTCTTCCTCCTCATCTTCTTCCTTATTTTTTGAAAGTGTAAGAAGGTTCTCTTGAGGAGCTTGGGAGCAATGTGTCACTCTCCTATGTCAGAGGAGAGCTTCAACTTAGCTCGGGGAAAGATCATCGGAACATCACCGGATCACCACCAGAGAATCACCGGAATGTGGGCTTCTTTCCTACCGATAGGAGAGCTTCTTTTTACGTGAAGACGCATCTGCAACCGTCACGGTGGTGAGAATCTCAAAATCCTAGCCAGCTTTAGGGTTAGTTAAGTTTAGGCACGTAAGTTTAGTCGCCCAAGTGGGTGAGTGCACCTGTCGATGTTAGTCGACATGGCCATGCAACCTTTGTGATGGTCCATTGTTTTACTAGTGCTAGTTTTAAGATAAGAATCCCATGTATGTATAAGTCTTATATGAGACCAAGCGATTCCCCGTTGTGAGTCTTATACCTAAATCCTAGTGGGTTGGAAGCTCAATTTCTCATGGCTTTGGCGATCCCAACCTTCTTTGGAGGGGTTGGTTGAGTTTGATCTCAAGGGATAGGAAAAGCTTTATAGCTAGACCATCACGCAAGATCTTGTGGGCACTCGTAGGATGAAAAAAACTCTGTAGCTAGTCCTCCCTATGAAAGGTGAAGGACTCCCCTGAAGAGAAATTAGAAGGCAATTTTTCCTCCACATTACAAAGCCAAAATTGGAGGCAGTTTTTCCTGAATCGAAGAGCGTCAACCCTAGGTAACCATGTGAGGTCGTTAAAAGAAGTTTAAATCACTATCGAGCGCTTTGGGTTGCATTGTACATGCATGGATAATCTTGTTGCATTTTTGCATGTGGTTATTTGTTGCATTGTATGTGTGTTTGCGTGAGCACTTAGCTTGATCGGCATTCCTAAGTCAATCCCCGATCTTTTTGGGTTTGATTGACCACCACGTGTCGATCACCCCATCTTTAGGGTTTGATCAACCGCTACATTTTGATCGTCAACTTTGTGTTTGATTGGTCATCCCAGGTCGATCATCCTATTTTTTGGGTTTGATCGACTGTTGCGTGTCGATCACCCGATCTTTTGGGTTTGATCAACTGCTACATGTTGATCACCCATCTTGGGTTTCAATATGCTATCTCATGTTGATCACCCTATCGTCTGGGTTTGATTGACGGCGATCCTGGACCGATCACCCTATCCTTTGGGCTCAATCGACTGTCCCATGCCAATCACCCTATCACTCGGGCTTGGTTCATCGCTACGCGTTGATCACCCTCTTTGGGTTTCATTGGCCACCTTATACCAATCACCCCATCTTTTGGGTTTGACAGACCACTACGTGTCAATCACCACTATGGGTTTGATCGGTCGTCCCAGACCGATCACCCACTCCTTCGAACCTAATCAATTACCCCGAATTGGTCTGCCTGCTTCTTCATTCTAACTGGCCACCACGTTTCGGTTGATCGACCACTTTCATGATTGTATGATTTTGCATCATATTCAATGTGGACATGCTTGCATGTATGTTTGGTTGTTATTGGGGCAAGGTGTAATTGTCCCCAGTGGCGTCCTATACACCAAACGATCAAGCACAACTAGTCTTGTGTCATGTGTCTTGCATGACATCTCGCATGATCATTGTCGTATGCTTGAGTTGCATTTCGAGTGACCGCCCATACACTCACCACACTTGTCTGATTCTCCCCACTAAGGATCACCATCCTTCGAGCACTGCCTCCTCTGCATACCCATCTGTCAAGCCGCTACCTTCATGATATGTCCATCCTTCGGGTCACTGCCTCTACGGCACACCCATTTGTAGAGCCCCTACCTTCACGACATGATTTTCCTTTAGGTCACTGCCTGCATGACACTCCCATTCGTCGGGCCCTTGGCTCCATGACACGCCAATCCCTCAGGTGGACATGCTTGCATGTATGCTTGGTTATTATTGGGGCAAGGTGTAATTGTCTCCAGTGGCGTCCTATACACCAGACGATCAAATACAACTAGTTTTGTGTCATGTGTCTTGCATGACATCTTGCATGATCATTGTCGCATGCTTGAGTAGCATTTCGAGTGACTGCCCATACACTCACCACACTTGTGTGGTTATCCCCACTAAGGATCACCTCCTTCAGGCACTGCCTCCTCTGCATGCCCATCTGTCAAGCCGCTACCTTCATGATATGTCCATCCTTCGGGTCACTGCCTCTACGGTACACCCATTTGTAGAGCCCCTACCTTCACGGTATGCTCGTTCTTTGGGTCACTACCTGCATGACACTCCTGTTCGTCAGGCCCTTGGCTCCACGACACGCCAATCCCTCAGCAGATGGGCCCCTGCCCCAATGGTACACCCATCCCACAAGGTCATTCCCTCCTCGACATACCTATTTGTCGGGCCTCGCCTCTATGACACGGCCATCCTTCAAGTCATTATCTCCACGCACACCTATTTGTCGGGCCTCTGCCTCCATGGTACACTCATCCTTTGTGTCACTACCTCCACGACACACCCATCCTTCAGGCTTATGCCTCCACATCATGCTCACCCTTTGGGGTCACTGACTTCATGGCATACAAATTCATAGGACCCATGGCTTCACGACACGCCCATCCTCAAGTCACTGCCTCCACAGCACACCCACCTTTCCGAGTCACTGCCTCCACGACACACTCACCACTTCTATCATATGTTTGATGCATATATTGCATGTTTGCATGCGTGCTCGATGAGTACCTCTCAGGTAAAGTGTGAATCTATTTCATGGTATCACTTTACTCAACACAAACTCATTTGCAGTTGTTTTGTACTTGTCGCATGGTGTCTAGGGTCCCCATGTGGGCGATGTTTGTTGCATATATTGCATGTTTGCATGCGTGCTCGATGAGTACCTCTCAGGTAAAGTGTGAATCCTTTTCATGGTATCATTTTACTCAACACAAACTCATTTGCAGTTGTTTTGTACTTGTCGCATGGTGTCCAGGGTCCCCAGGTGGGCGAAATTCCTCACATAAGTGCCTCGTTTGTACCTGTACATATCGTTCACTTGTGTCATGTCGCATGTAGCATCCTCACATCCATTGGCTTGAAGTGTGCTTCACCTTTTTTGGAGACTGTTGTGATTATTTCATTCTTCAATCTAATAATCATAATGTGGGCTTTTTGAATAATTGTATGCTTACCAATTCACCTTGTTGGTTTGTCTTACTCATTAGGAGAGTGACTCGTTTGTTGGTTGTGATACTCAAATGAGCGTTGCCCGTGAGAATGCCTCCATGAGCATTGTGAGTTTATGTATCACGAGCAACAGTCATGTATGACTGTGCTAAGAATTCAACGGTTCTAAATTACATTATATGTGTTACATACAAACATTATAGGTTCACTATTTTAAAAGTATAAAATAGATATTTTTACTATTTATGTATTATCCGCCTTACTTTTAAAACTATATAAGTTAGGTCATATGTAAGGCTACCACTTTTAAAATAGCATCCTCTCCTGTGACGTCCTTTAGATCCCTTAGATATTTAGGAAAAGGTCAGTATGATGACATTGTCAAATTCATATAGTAGCGAGAGACTTTACCCTATACACATAAATGTTGGTTAGGACACTTATTGTTAGATAGTATGTTAGGCTAGGATCTAGGGTGTTAGGTAGTCTTTTTGATGTATGACTATTGTTCTCTGCTAGTTTGGTTGCCCTAGCCGGACATCTTTCCTATTTTATGCTTTAGGTGTGATTGCATGCTTAATATGCATGGTAGTTTGTTAGGGCATTTTTTATAAGGAGTCATGCCTCTATATGCAAACATCGATAATTTAAAAGAAGGAACATGTGATGATTTCCCCTAACCCTTTTCTTACAGGTGTTGCTCAACTCCCCCCACCAGGCCCGACTCATTATACATTGCATAGCTTTCCCTGATAACATGATTTTCTTGAAGATCGAGTTTTTTCTCTCTTTTCTATGTACTCTTAGAGTTCTAAGAGAGCCCTTTAGTAGAAATAAGATATGATAATGGGTTCTGAGGTGTTTTGGCACAGGAACTATGTGGCAGGGACCAAGAGCAGATGCTCGTGTCCCATATCTTAATTCTGCATTTCATATTGATGTATAAAATTGGGATCGGGCATGTATAAGCTTAGTGTGGTTGCCTTTTTCCTTTATGGGAAATGTTGTTGATTTAGTGGCATTGGCTTTTAATATATTTTATTTGGCTTGTTTTTTGCCTTATTGCATGCTTGAGTTATTTTCCATGTTTATCTCTGTGGTTTGTTTAGGAATCACAATTACAATATAAGCTCTTTAGGATTTAAAAATTCTAAAGTTTTTTCTACAAAGTTCTAATAAAATATTCAAGATAATGAATTTTAGGATTGAAATATTCAGGATTTTAAAACTGTGCTTTTATTTCCTACATAACCTTTGGGTCTATTGTAAAATGGGCTATATGTATAGCTATAACCCAAGTCATAATTAATAGAGCTTCCACTATAACTAAGGACTGCTCTAGATAGTTGCATTCATATTGCATGTCCCAAGGAGAAGCTCCCATGCTTCTCCAACCCGAGTAACCCAACATATTTTTAATATATAGATGGTTTTATAGTGCACCTATGGTGTTAGATAGCTCTCCAACCCATACGGGGTGTAAGTCTTTTGTTTGGAGTGTTTCCAACTTTGTAGCTGAACCTCCACTTATCTTTCTTTCTTGAGGCATCCTCGCCACTTCGACAGTTATGAGTCCCCCCTCTTGAAGCTTCAGGTTATAATCATAGGATAAAGTTTTTTTTCTCTAACCTTAGGGCTTCCAAGGTCCCTCGTGGATGACATGGTTCATAGCTTGCTGACTAAGGATCTCTAGACATGTTGGGTCGACTACCCCCACGATCGGGTAAACTTAGGGTCCTAGTCGCTTGAGATTACATGTTTGTGGTACCCTATCTCTACATTTTAGAATTACTTGGTCTTCCTGTTATTGAGCCCCTTTGAGCCCTGCCGCTCATTTGACTTCTTCAATATTATCTTGATGGCTCAATGTCAATGAGCTACCGCTCATTTCAAATAATATGGTTTGTCCTTTACACTTAAAGCCTGGACGTGCTTAGATTTATTGGGATATCCCAGTCAAGGTGGTTTTGGTTATTCCATGGGCTCTATGTGCCAATGAGTTGCTGCCCATTTGGAATGTGAGATACTCACTCTTTGCTCAATGGCTTAATGAGAGCTTTGAACCATATGGACATACCCACACAGAATAACCTTTCTTTGATGACCTATTTCCCTAGATCTATAATAATATAAGAGAAACCCCTTTTATCAAGAGCATTCTTGGGCAAACCCCAATATGTAATTAACTAAGTGGGATACATTCTCTTGGGAGAACTCTTGACCCCAAAACAAAAACCTACACTTGAATCTCTACTTTTGGTAGTCTACGTATGTATTCTTTTGTGGATACTCGTCCAAGGTGCTTTCACTTGATCTTATTTAGGCAAACATACTTGATCTATCCTTGTGAGGTTTATCGCACGTAGACTCTCCACATTCTTTCTCTATTTGTTGTCCTTGTTGTAAGTTCATCTTTTATGGTTCCTCCCTTCTCTTGATCGTTTAGATGATCTGGAAGAGAGAATTATTCAGAAAAGGGAAGTATACAACAATTGAGAAGCTGACGACTCCTTAAAAAATAAAAAGAGAAAAGAACGAAAATAGCACTACCTAATAACACTGAGGTAAATCCAAAAGACCAAAATTTGGAGCAATGCAAAGTAGTAGAAGTGATGACTGGAGAAGTGAGAGGAGCAAGCCAAAAGGATGAGAACACCCCTATGAAGTCTTTATTAGGAAAATTTTCAACTATCAATCAGATTAACCCATTTGAGAGACTTCCACCTACATTCCCTCAAAGGCTGCAAAATCTCATCAAAGATTTTGGTAGTTTCACTATTTCTTATGCCATAGGAACTGAGTTTCATGGAAAAGCACCTTATGACATATGAGTCAATGTCAACCTCATGTTTCTAAATATTTTTAAGTAGCTTAGAAGAGGAGAAAATAAGTTGGCTAATTTTATATTGCAATTAGCAGATCAATCAGTGTCCCATCATCTATGAATTGTTGAAATTTCACCTATCACAATTGATATGCTTATATTCTCAATTGATTTTGTGTTTTCGGATCTAAAACCTAATAAAGAGATGCATGTGACTTTCAGGTGATCATTCCTTACCATTGACAGCGATATCATTGATGCTCAAGAAGGGAAAGTAATTTTAAGAGAGAAAAATCAAGAAGTCATATTCAATGTCTTAGGATCACATGGCCCTCCCCAAGTCTCTAGGAATGATCAAAATCATAAAGTAGAAATTGTAGCCCGGGAAGTAAAAATCTCAGTTGTTGAGTCAAATGAGTTGACCTGGAAGAGCAAATGATTATTGATGAATTTTTTGGGAATCTGAATGGTGATAATGTTATTCTTCTTTTAGGAGAAGCCCAACCACTAGACCCAGCTTTATTAGGACAACACCTTAGTCTGTCTCTTGAAATCACTGATGATTATTTGATTGAAAGTGGGATGTTACTGTAGAACCTCTATTGGTTGACGGGATATAATCAATGTTTTTGGGATGGAGTGGAGAGAATAATATCATTTTAAGGATGAGTGAGAAAATCTAAGACAACCTGAAGTTGAGACGACTGATTAAGGACTAGTGGGTTGAAAATTTTAAGGATGATTTATGAGACTTCAGTTAATTGAGGATGTTAAACCAAGCGCTTTCTTGGAAGGGAGCCCAAGTATTATCTGTTGTTTTGAGGATGAGTGTCTTTCCAACAATTGTTTCAAAATTCACTTTGAAATTTGCTTTAAATTTTATGTTTTATGAGTTTTTGCATCTTGTCCCTCCACGGAGTAGTTACTTCCTGATGGTGGGATAAGATTCGAGAACCTCATTTCTTCTTGGTACATTTTCATACCTCTCTCGATATATGCATTGTTTCATGCCATACATAGTTAAATTTTTGAGATACATGTGACTACCCTTGTGTTTACCTTCTTTTTTCTGGAGCTACCTGCTTTTTAATTTATTGATACTTCATGATATCTATGTGCTGGAAAAAAGCGAGGGAGGGAAAAATATACCCTGTTATAAACCTGAAAGGTAGCTCACATAACTCGGTAAAGGATTAAATATAAATTGGTAACTTCTATCAAAAATTATGATTTATTTCAAACTCCTTATAAGAGTATATTAAAAGAAGATAAATATCATTTAGAAAAGATTAACTTTAATATGTTAATAATAAGATTTGAGAACTTAACAACTTCAAATTTTACTTAAAGAAATCTACAGTTTATTAAAATAGTATAATTTAAATGCTAAAGTAGCAAACCAAGAATATTCCTTAATTTGTTTCAGTAAATTTTAACTAAATTAATGTTATCTTAAGATTTAACTAAGAAGATAACTTGATGGTGGGACTTCAAAATATTAGGTGTTGAGTTTTACTGCTTATGTAATGCTACCCTGCGTCAAATTTAAAATAAGAAAAAGAAAAAATAAAAAAAGAGAAAGAGTCAAAAAGCAAAAAAGTACTGAGAAGAAGCTTGAGGTTGACACAATAAAAATTCAAGGATAAAGTAAATATAAGGGTGTCTAGTGGAACTTAAGTGAAAAAACTTTCTCATGATTCTTTAATAAAAAAAACACTTTAAAGTCATCTTCAAAGGAAAATTTCAAGTAATATTATTGAAAACACCTTAAATACATTCAAGGCTACCAAAAAAAACTTTAAATAAAGTTGGTTTAAGAACCATTGCAATTTTTTAAAGGTTGGGATGAAGGAAACTAAGGGAAGATTGAGTTATTAACCATTAAAGATAATTGACTCTATAATGACATTTTAAAAACTTTTATTTTGTCGTGATAAACATGGTGAATAGATAGAAACTTGCAGGAGTACCAATTGAATTTATAAAATCCCTACTGAGCTATGTGATTACTTGAGGTCATGTAATAACGTAAGTTTAGGGGCATTGATCTGCATCAATTTTATGTGATTTTACTTATACTTTTTTCTGCATTTACATATTATTTCCACTTAATTAACATATATTTAAATTTGAAAAAATGCTTTTCTCGATGTTGTGCAGGTTAAAGGTATTTAATATGAGCAATTCATAACAAAAAAACTAGCAAAAAAGAAGTGAAGCGGCGTGATCGCGCCTAGAGACGGTATGGCCATACCATATGTTCGATAGCAGCGGTAAACATGACCATACCAAATTCCAGACTTACGACTTGACCACGACAGAGTCAGTCGTGACCATGCTGCCCTATTCAACAGTCTGGTGTGACAATGACAATGTAGTTTGCTGCGTGACAATGCACTTTGCAGCGCGACCATGCCGGCAAAGGGCAAAATCATTTTTGGAAGGAAATTTGCCTGCTAAATTCGACGAGTTTCTATAAGAAGAATTTTTAAGGCTTCCTGAGGGAACGTCTAGACTAGAGGAGCATGGGAAATGGCTTGAGGCAGAGTTTAGAGAGATTTTGTATGCTTTCCCTTTAGGTTTTCTTCTTCCTTAGGTTGAAACCTTCAAGGGGCTTTTTCCACCTTCTTGTCTTGTGAGTTGTGAGAGAATATTACATTAGGGGATGATTACTACTTTTATGGAGAAGACAAATTATTGTAAGTTTAACATATTTCTGCTTTTTGTAATGAAGTCTTACATAGTTTCTTTTGTGATGGGTTTTTCGATAATGTGCGGCTAATTTCTACTTCATGTCTCTGTGATGTAGGGGTAGTGGATTCTCGTTATTTTTTCCAAATTTTTTTTGTTAGCATTTTCTGTGTTTTCATGGCATATGTTATTGGTTAACTTATAAATGTCATTTACTCTTAGTCTCACCAAATATGATGTTAAACTATTTCATGAAACTACGATCTCTAACTGTTGCGTAGTGAAAATAAAGTGTTAGCTATAGAATGCTGAGATGACAAAATATTTCAATGAGATTCTGCAAACTTTTTAGGGGATCAAAACATTCATGTGGAATATCTTGGGGATTGAGGAAGCAATAACTTCATTGATTTTAGTGTTCTTTTGACCTAGACATAAGTATAATAAGTATTGTATCCCAGATTATCAACAATTACGTAAGAACATCACAATCACTGTAATACCCAAATCACAAAGGCAGGAGCCTCATCATTCTTGAATGAACTCTTAAGATTTTTTTTTACGTTTTCTATTCTATGTTGTCTGTTATCTACTCTGCTTCCATAAAGATTTTAGGACATAAGCATACTTTGCAATCATGCCAAGCTAGGTTAACTAAATTAGTAAACTAGAGATTCTTCTATTGAAATAAATTGTTAAGCCTTTTCTCGTGAGATCGATTTGTGGACTCTTAGATTGAATACTACTTGATACATGCACTTGCATTGTACAACCAACTTACTTTGCGATAAGGTTTGGCGATGTATAGGTGGGACTTATATCCACCGAAATAGTAAGGAAGCCGCTAGAGTGGAAAAGAAAAGAGACTTATACCCCATAAAAGTTTTATACCCCATAAAGGACTTATACCCCATCTGGGTCGAGGAACTCTCTAACATCCTAATCATACTAGACAACCCCCTAAGTATAAATCATATGCTTGGTCAAATAGGTTGAAGAAGCACGGGGACTTCTCCTTTAGATATGTAAATATGATGTAATTATATAAAGCAGTCATAATGTGTAGACCCTATAAGAGATGGCTTGAGTTATGTCCGTACCATGCAATCCATTCTAAAATCAATCCGAAGGCCATACAAAAGAATAAAGTGCTAGTTTTAAATAGTTATAATATTTTAATCCTAAATTTTGATTTATCTCAATATTTTATTACTAAGATGTTTATAGAAAAATATATTTTAAGGTCCTTAACGAGTATAAATTATGCTTTGCAAGATTTCCAGATAATCCGTAATCAAAGAGAGCGGGAACAAGTCATCACAGAACGAAAAGGAAACAAGCAAAATATATAAATAATAAAAAAGGTCATGTGTCACTAGGTTAGCAACATATTCCAGAAAATTGAAAAATGGGGTCAGGCTCTATATATACATACATGTTCTTAATTTTATATATCAAATATGAAATTTAGAACTAAGATGCAAGACACAAGCAACCACTTTTGGTCCTCATCACGTGGTTTCTCCCATCAGACATCTCAGAATCTGTGTTCGTACCTTATTTCTGATACATATTTAATCCCAAGGACTCTAAGCAAAATACATAAAAAAAGGCAAAAAAAAGACTCAACCTGCAATTTAAAGGGTTATCACGTATTACTTACATGCAATATATAATGAAGCATATCCAGTGGGAGGAGAACTAAGCAGCACCTGCAAGAAGAAGTGTTAGCTTTAAATCATTAAGCTCCTCGTTGTTGGATATGTCTCCCTGTAGAAAATTACCCTAATGTATTACTGTGTAAGTCCACACCCGATAAACACACAAAGTGACTAGCTAGAACTCAAACCAAGGAACAATAACCAAGACATGAAAACTTTTAACTGCACCATAGCCCTAGTCTAGCAAGCCATCTAAACACAAGGTGGCCTAATCACAAAATCTAAGTATGTGTGCATGGTGTGGGTAAGAGCTAATTTATGACTTTGACGAAGTCGCCAACACCGCCGCATCCTAAAGATGCAACAAATTTAAAATATGTCACTAGGTGATGACATTTTAAATAAGGGTCTCACATATAGCCTAACTTATGTAAATTTTAAATAGGGTGGATAATATAAATAAGAAAAACATCTATTTTTAAAATTTTAAAATATTAGACCGTTAAATGCGAGTTCATAATATTTAGATAATGTACTTTAAAGCCCTTAGAACCTTAGCACTGTCATACATATGCTGATCAGAATACAAAAACTTATATTACTGCTAAAATATCCCACGGGAAATATTTGTTTATGTATTACGACCAACAAACGAGTTAACTTGTTATCCAAATGGACTAAGTGAGGCACATGTAAGATGCAAATATGCAATATCATGCCATGGTCTCTCGACCTAACATGTTGAGCACACTAAGTGATTGAGTACAATATGGATATTCTAATAGGTGCAAACATTCACATTCTACTCCAAGGATGCTTTATTATGCTATGATCACTCAAGGAAACATAATTAGCATACTAAACAACAAACAAGTCCATATAACAACACATGACTTGCAAGCTCAATGTGATTGCACCAAATGTTGCAATCAGATATGAAAGACAAGCAAAAGGTCTATATATGAGCATTCACACAAGTTAAAGTGAATGCACATACATAGACCGGACATCGCGACAGGTCACACACCAAATTATATGAGCATTCAAATGATTCTCAAGATGGATTAGCAAAATGTGGGCTAGTCACTCTCGACATATGTCGAGCATTCGTTGCGGAAATATTACAACATATGCTCGCCACGAAATGCTCCAAAGTGCACATGAAAGTGGGCATTATGAAGCAATCATATGATATAAATACAAACAATCATGATTTAACAAGCAAGGCGATTAAAATTTGCAACCAAATATATGCAAATGAGCCGACCAACATTGGACAATCGATCGAGTCATCCGACAAGGGACAACCGACCAAACCAAACGATACCGGACAGCCTGTCATACTGGCCTATGGTAGGCGGCCGAGTTAACCGAGATTGGGGCACCAATTGAACCAAATGATGACGGGCAGTCGATCAAGCCAACCAATGTCGGGTGGCTGGTCAAGCTGACTAATGGCGACCAGCCAAAGATGGTGGTCGATCCAACAAGACATTATGCAAACAAATTAATTTTCTTATGCATATTTAAATAAATGACCAAATCTTAACATAAAGATAAACCCAATCGCATGTAGATGACGAGTCAAAATGCTCCTAGCGATCTCATAAAGTTCTAGGGTGGGATGTAGTCGTAGCTACCATTCGTTATGCAATGTAACGGAGGGTCTACCTTTAATTGTTCAGTAAAACATGAAGGAAATTTTCCACAAAAATAAAACCTTCACGAAGATGAAGGTTTTCCCATATGGACATAGCATTCACAATCTAGGGAATGAGGATCAAAGGAATTCCTCGTTCTCTAGATCGAGGTGACTACAACCCATTCAAGGGGTGAAGCCACCAAATAATCACGGGATTACAGGGCTCCCAACCATTAGGTCAATGTGCTAGGGATATGGAGGAAAACTCAAGGGTCAATGGAGACTACAACAAAAAACTCCTAACCTATGGAGTTTCCTCTAACACCGAACCTAATCCTATTTCTTCAACACATATACCTAAAAAGGCTTGCTAGAAAAGAAAGAAACCGGGTTTAGGGAATGTGTAACCGGTCTCATTCTTTTTTCTTGCTTCGAGTTTGCTCCCTTCCTAGGATGACCATGAGTTGAAGTACCCCGCAATGCCTACAGACAAAGAGAGTGAGAGCAGGGGAGGTAGGCAGGTACCCCCTAATAAATGATTATATCATGCAAAAATATGACTGCACGTACCTTTGAGAGGGGGTCATTCGTGGCTATTTGTGCCGCAACGCAGTCGCTGCCTCACAAGTGATTGGAACTCCGGTGAGACTTCGGCTAAACGGAGAAGGAAGCAGAGGTTGCTGGTAGCTCAGGTTACCGGCTGCAAGGAAATGGGGTGGCTAGCGAGAGCTCTGCCCAAGAGAAGGAAGTAGATAGCTTAGGGCATCATGAAAGGGGGCCTCACCGACAGGAGAGGAAGGGAGAATCGGCGGTGTAGGAGGCGAAGCTGNTATATATATATATATATATAATTTTATTGTGCTAAATAGGAGCAATCCCACACTCTATCCTCTGTCAAGTGTATAAAGAACATTGACTAATCTAGAGCTTAGTCCCTAATTTTATAGTTATGTTGGGAGGATACCAGCTCTCACTCCAAAGCTCCCACTTCTCCCTCGCTTGAGGGCTAACAATCTCGCACTAGTTTCCATTCACCTGGACCAAATTGGGGAATTTAATTTGTCACCTTAAAAGTTCTAATTTTGCATCCAACAAAGTATATTTTCCAACTTATTTGCACTCAAAACTCATGAATTACATTTTCACCCATGAAATTGAATATGACTCTCACCATGTTGTAAAAATCATAGCCCTTTCAGATTATATATTTTTTAACACATTTTAACATTTCAATTAGCCATATCAAAAAGTAAATTAAGATCAAAGTTCAAATCATCACAAATTATTGACATTTAAAACTGTATAAAACAAAATAGATTCTTCACAAAATCAAATCTCATTGTAGAGAGAAGGATAAATAAGACTACTCAGAATTCATGAGAAGCAAGCGACAAAATATGGATTTCATATATAAAAATAAGTTTACAAAACAAAGAAATAAAAGACATAACTTGTCTCACACTTCTTCCCAGGCAAATCCCTAAAAGTTCTCTTTAAGCATTTTCCCTTTTTACATGCACTCTCAATTGTCTCTTAGAAATTTAATGAAGAAGAAATTACTCACTTTTCCTATTCTATTACAATCTTAGAAGAAAATCTCCAAGTCCCTTGCTCTATCTCAAGCCTCAACTCTTCTTCTCTCTCACGCCACTTACTCTTCTCTCTCAAAATCTCTCTTTTTAATTAGGGGCTGTCTCATTTTAAAAAGAATTTGAAATTGCCTCTCAAATTCTCTCCAAAAGTCACACCTTTTGAATCCTAAAAGACATGTCCATTCATTAAAGAGACGTATCCCTTCATTAAAGAGGCTTTCAAAGTGTCTAGATGCATTGAATCATTCTATGGGGCGTTTGAAACATTTAAAGCCTTCAAAATCTACTCAAATATTATCTCAAACTGTCTTAATCCATCAAGTATCATCTATGGCACTTTTGACACTAATTCTTGCGCCTCAGGCTCCAAGTTACTTAAGTACGTGATGTTCTAGGTTCTGGTGCTTCTGAGACCAAATCTTGTGCCTCACGTGTTGTTTCTCTATATAATGGAGCTAATTCTCTTTAAGTTTGCACCTCTGGTGCTATTTCTATCGCCTCAGGTGCCAGAATCACAAAGTTCTCTATTTTGGCTCAAAATTTTCTTCTTTTTGCTACTTTTGCTCCAAATGCCTAAAATTTATATAACATAAAACAAAAACATGAAAATACCCTTCTTTAAAGTGTAATTTTACCAAAAATAAGCATCAAATGTATACTTAAAATATCACATTATTTTGATGTATCAATTGACATAAGGCTTTGTTCGAGAGATTTTATTTCTTTCTTGTAGAGGAAGAAAGCTAAGTATTGTTTTCTTCATTTTTTTGTAATTATTGTAAACATTTTCTAGTGGATTTTATTTGATTTAAATGAAATTTTATGTTGTGTTTTATCCATGCTTCGTAAGGAGTTTTCTTTATTCTTTTATTTTAATATGAAGTAGTGGTATGTGTAGGAAAATTTGTTTTATGATCGAATTATTTTTATTTTCATGTGATGAGTAATATTTCCTTTGCTTCATTGACATAACTTAAATGGCAACAAGTTATGTTAAAGTTTGTTGCATGTGAAACTAAGGCTCGAGAGAGACGGTGATCTTGCAACTTGAGTGCACTCACATTGTCTGGTTGGCTAGTAAAATAGTTAGGCGGTAATGCAACTTTTAACGAAATATAATTTAATGATATATTTCTACTAGATGCTTCTAGGTGATAGATAGTTGCATAAAACTAGAAAACTAAACGTACATATATGCTCAAAAGAGAGTAGTTAGACGTATGTTCCTTATTGGCACATAACTTATTACTTAATTATATGAATTTTTTTTATTGTTGATGCCATTATCTACATTTTATTTCTCTTTTGCAAAAAATAGAGGCATGTTTAGTAATTTAGATTTTCTTAGAAGTTCTATCATTTTATTAATGTGATAGTATTTTCACCGACTCTTAATTAACTTTGCAAATTAATCACTTGTAAGATTAAAATCCGTTGAGAAACATAATGACCCAAAAGGGCTATGATTTGACCCACTAGTGAATACCAAAATTCATTCTGAGCAGAGCCATAGTAATCACCTCATGGGGAGCACAAATAAATAGGGAGAAAGGTTTTGATGGGTGTAGAATTGGTTAGTTCTAGAGTGATAGACTAGATTCTTATCAAGTTGACTTAAGGTTTTGTACTCTGACGTTGGGATTCAGTCAATATAGTGGCATATGCTTAGGGACATCCAGAGGTGAGATGCTAAATAGTTATGCCGTAGAATCGAGATGTTAATAAATCAGACTTAAGTTAGCTAATGCTTTTTTCTAGCACCAGGAGGTGTTAAATAATAGGTATGCTTTTTTTTGTCACTAAATAAATTAAATTCTAAGCATTTCATTCCTTCACATTATCTGGGTAATTGAACAAAAAGTGTAGTCTTTAACATCTTAAAGTTCTCCAAACTAATTTATCCACATAAGTTATCTTTAGATTTAATATTTTTATTTAGGAGTAGTTATTACAAATACCACTTTAATCAACATTCCAAACTAAAGCCTGTAGTAGTAGACTAGAATTAGCCTAAGGGATTTCTTACCTCACTTCTTTGTGGGATGGATACTGGAGTCTTAAAAGAAAACCATATATTACTTAAAACGATACATATGCTTTTGTAGTACTCATAGTGTTTAAACTATTTTCTAATATTTATACCATTTTGATTTTGCAAATTGTTTGTCATCTTTTGGAAGCTAAATTACCGTGTAATTACAGGTTAGGTCAGATAGAATAAAATCTCTTGTGATCTAAAGCTTATAAATGTCTCCTCATATAACAAATAGGTTTACATTTGATAGTTTAGTGGAATAAACATATTATCATAATAAAAATTAAAATCTATATAAGGTACTCAATGAATCTTAGAAAATGTTGCATGGTTACATCTTTCTTAACTATAATATAATTTCTAACTCTTCCTATGACCTAGACATAGGCTAAAAAGGATTGTTTCACTAGTTTTTAATTATCATGTAAGGAAACTCATAAGGAAAATAAAGAGAAAATGCTATATCGGCGTCACCGGAGCATGAGCTTTATCACCTCTAAAGAATCAAAATTGTTTCCGGCCTATCCTTCTACTGTCATTTGTGTTTATTGTTATTTATTTTTATTGCTCTTTTAGGAATATTAGAATTTTCATTCTTTTATGTATTTCACTTAAATATAGATTCTGTGATGTATTTCACTAAAACCTCTCATGTTAGGATATTTTGATCACTATCCTCATGGGATTGATACATGGTCCCTTTATCCGTGTATTACTTGATCGGTATGCATACTTTCGTGATGACTAACCTACCTCACATCAAGTAGAAGTCTTGACTTTTGAGGAACACAATCTGGAGGACTTGAAGATCAGGAACAACAAAAGGATGAAACTTTCACGTGACCTATAGAGGAACAACACACTCTATTCACCTCAAGCAAGAAAAAATTAGAAGGAGAATGACATGATACTACAACTCTCTCATGTAGAAGAAATAATTCAAAGCAATCAACTTAATATTTAAAAAAGCTGACCAGGTGGCTCACAGTAAGATAGGAAGAAAGATTGATCAAATATGAACCAGAACGTTCAACATTAGCAAGCACATATGGAGTGGAGATGAATGAAATATTTGACTTAAACTAACAAGAAAATATCCTACATATGGAGTGGATATGAATGAAATATTTTTTATCTTAAAAAATTCTCTTGTAATACCATTTTCTTTTAAATAATATGCCTTTCTAAAAAAAAAATTTGATCATAATTGTGGAAAGCAAGGAATACTTTCTTCTTTCTTCTCCTATAATTAACTATCACTACTATTACTATGACCTAACACTCAAATAACGCACTCTATGATACTCAACAATGTTGGCAAAGTCTAAAAGAAATCTCAGATAATACAATTATAGGAAGTGGTCCCTCTTTTTGCTATACTGACTAAAACTTCCTACACTCAGGAAAACTAGGTAAGGGGAGCTAATCATCCAAATTCCCCTCATCCCCCTCAAACAAGACCAAAGAGATGCATAGAATATTAAAATAAATGATATAAACTATTACTCATTCAACACCTAACATTGCATGAGCCACATAAGACCCCTTCTACTACGACCCAGACCATCGATCCAACTCTAATGACAAAATTGTCCCCTCATTCGTGATATGATTTATAGTGAAAGACACCTAAATCACCCCAGTAGCAAAACTACTTGGCTGCTTTTGTGAATTCAACAACAATATCTGCTTCAACAGTCTAGCAAAAGAAGTAATCAGTCCAAGGCAAGGACCTAATCACGAATCAATGATAGTTGTTAGCATAAGACTAGTACCAAGTACCAAAAATGGTTAATCTCAAGAACATTAAAATAAACTTGTAATGTATGCACAACCATACAATAAATACATACAACATTATCATTTCATTACTGACCAAAAAGTAGAATTTACATGACAACTGATTACACATTACAAAAAGCTTTAATACAACCTTCCGAATCAGATTCAATGACAATAATTGTAAATTAGTCCATGGATGCCCAAATTAAAGAAATAACATGACGCTTCATCAAATGGTCTAAACAGTATTGTATTCATTCACGAAATTTAGCTTGTTGAGTGATACACCAAAAATATATGCATTTTTAGACCCATACTTTATACTCATTTTTGTGATTTTGAGCTTTAATAGAAGGTAATTTTATGTTTTCTTGCAGGTTATTGATTTTTAGGACTTGAAGAAAAAATGAAGCAAAAAGGATGGGATTTGGAGTTAAAATGGCGTTTTTCAAGAAATACTCAGCGCTAATGGCGCCAGAAGCAGTGCCGATGGAACAAACTTACAAAACGGCTGATGGGTTTTACTCAGCACCGACAGCACCAGAAGCAGCGCTAATTATGCCAGAAGTAACGCCGAAGGGGCCATTTGACAGAGAGTAGAAAAATTAAATACGGGACACTAGCGTCGACGACGCCAGAATGGGCACCAACGGCTCCAATGTATGTTCAGACCCTGTTTCTAAAATATTCAATAAATGTGGATACTTTTTTAAGGTTTTTTGGATGCACCTATTAGAGAACCAACTCTAGGCTCTATTTGGGGCCAAAAATGATCAGAAAAGACACTCTTCTTCATTCTGACTTGCTCATTTTTGCCACACCTCACCTCCATAAACTTTTTCTATCTTCATTCCACCACCATTCAGGAGCTATTGGTGATTTATCTTTAAGAGTTTAGAGTTTTGTGGTGAGATTAAGTGTGAATTCTTCTCTAAAAGTGTTGGGAAGGAGAAAAGTGAGAGATTTCTTCTTCCTATATTTCCTAGGAAAGCTGTAAGAGTGTTGGAGAAAGGGAAAAGTGAGAGACATCTTCTTCTTCTATTTCTAAAGAAAATACAAGGGATTTGCTTTGAGAAAGAGTTTCAAATAAGTGTTGTTTGTTTATTAGTGTTGTATGAAATTTCTTTTATATATGAAATTTGTGTTTTTTTGTATCTTTCTCATGAAGTGTGAGTATTTTTCTTTAACTTTCTCCCTACTCTGAGATATGTTAAAATGAAGAGATAATATGGATATTACAATATTAAAATATAAAATAAATTATGATGATTTTTCAACTTCAAACTTAATTTACTTTTCGATCTGGCCAATTAAATTGTTAAAATGTGTTGTGAAACATATGATCTGAGAAATGTAGTATGAGTTCTACAACAGAGTGATGATCACATTTGATTCCATGAAGGAGTATTTTGTTCATGGAATTAAGTGCAAATAAATAAGGAAATATACATTGATTGGGTGTAGAATTGGAGATTTTAGGGTGACAAACTAAAATTCCCAATTCAGTCTTAGTGTTTAAAAATTAAAGCAAGAGTTAGCCTTCAGGTGAAGGGAAGTGGGAGCTCTAGAGTGGGAACCAGTATCCTCCTAGCCTAGTCACAGATTTATGGACTAAACTTGGGATCAGCCAATGATTTTCTATAACATTGTATCAGGGTAAAGAATTAAAATTGCTCCTATTTGGCACAACACATTTTAAAACCATTTATCTCATCTCCTTTACCAAAATCTCATTGTAGTGAGAAAGATGCTTTTTCACATAAGAAATTTTCATGACATAAAGAAAGTTTAATAGTTTAATAATTACTGGTTAAACTTTGCATTTCAGTTTTGCTAGTAGTTAAATAATTTAATTTTGATTGCATCTTACACATTTGAATTTAGTGACAATAATTTTGTTTGATTTATGTGAATTTCCTAGTTAATTTATCATTTCAAATTTAAACCTTCCCCGTGTGATCAATATTTGAGGCTTAGATAGAAAGTTCTTTATTACTTGATAATGATACGTATTCTTTCTTAGAATTCCAACATTAATTGCTTAAATTTCTTAATAATAATTATTGCATCAAGCTTTTGGCACTGTTACACAGAGGAGTTAAACTTATATAAATTTTACACAACTATATTTTACCGAGATCATTGAGCAATAATATACACAACATTGGATGAAAGCTCCTATAAAAACTGATAAGGCATAATTAAAGTCCTTATTACAACAATCTGACAAACCAGCTGCCGGTTATCTTCATTCAGTCCGGACAATAGTATTCCCATATGATCAGCTCCTCTTGCAGCATATCCAGTTGATTAATTTCCTCTGCAGCAACCTCTTGCACGGATGCCTTGACCGCAATTACATAGTAATTTAGCTTCCAAAAGATGACAAAAAATTGACCCAAATTTATATTTAGCGGCTAGTGTGCAAAATCAAAATGTTATAAAATTTAGAAAATAGTTTACACACTAAGGATACTACACAAGTATACGTATTGTTTCAAGTAATATATGAGTTTCTTTTAAAACCTAAAGTATGGATCCTATAGAGAAGCGAGGTAAGAATGCCCTAAGATAAAATTCTATCTAGTACTATCAAGTTCTTGGTTGAAAGGTTGATTAAGATGGTGTTTATTTAGCAACTACTTATAAATGTAAATATTAAATGTAAGGATAACAAGTATTCTTAAATGCAAATGTTAATTCTAGCGATAACTTATCTGGATTAATTGATTTGAAAAATTTTGAGATGTTAAAGACTACCCTTCTCATGTGTTCACCTTGATAATGTATAAGAATGAAATGCTTAAATTATAATGTTGCAGTGACAAATAGAAACATACATATTCGTTACTTCTTTCAAATTGGGTGAAGAATATTGACTAATCTAAAGTTAGTATCGGCATGTATAATAGTGTTGGGTAGGTTCTAGTCTCTTACTTCTTGATTACTCATAGTGACCTATTTATAGAACCTACTAGTGACCCTTAGTTCCAATCTCTGACCAAATTGATAAATAAATCTAGTTTGCCACCCTAGAAGCATCAATTGTACGCTCATCAAATCTCATCTCCCTATTTATTTGCACCTTCCTTTGGACAATCGCGACTGCTCTATCTAGCGTAGAATGTGATACTTACAAGTCTAGAAATCATAGCTCTGTTGGGACTATAAGTTCCTCAACAGGTTTTAACAATATAAGTGATCAATTTATAGAATAAATGAAGGACCAAAAAATTATCATCACACTTATGAAAGAAGAGAATTTATAAGCAAATCTAAATTCCTAAACATGTTTCCAATTCATTGCAAAAGAAAAGTAAAATGAAGATAATGACATAAGAAGTAAAAGAATTGATAGAATCCTGTAATAAACTAAGTGTCGACAAGGAACATATGTCTGTCTATCCTCCTTCGAGCATATAGGTATGCTTAGTATTCTATTAGTTTTATCCAACTATATGTCACCTAGAAGCTTATAATAGAAAAAGATAATGAATTATATTACCTTACAAGTTGCAATGCCGCCCAAACTATTTCACGATAGCCAACCGTACAATGTGAGTGCACTATGGTTACGAGATTGTCGCTCTCATGAGCTTAGGGTCTGTTTGGGGCAGCTGCAACTTATTGAATAATCTCCTGATAATTTGATTAAAAATAATATGTTGATAAGCTAGATGCGGTGGCTATTAGAAATTTTTAAATTTTGGAAAAGTCAGACTGCTGCCTGAAAGTTGCCACCGCACACCTTGATAGGTGCGGTGTGAAAATGCTGCTTTTAACATTTTCAAAACACATAAGTTGTCAAAATACACTTTACCCAAACAGTCAAGGTGTGTTTTCAAAATGCCACCTCACCAAATAAGCTGTCCCAAACGGACCCTTAGTTTCACTTACAAAAAAATTTAACATAACCTTTTGTCACTCAAGTTATGTTAATGAAGTGAAGGAGATATTACTCATCACATTAAAATAAAAGTAATTCTATCATAAAATAAATTTTCTTGCACATGCCACTAATTGATATTAAAAAAAAAAAAGTAAAGAAAACTACTTACAAAGAATTAATAAAAAAAAGTAGAAAACTTCATTTAAATCAAAGAAAATCAAGTAGAAAGTGTTCACAACAATTACAAGATAATGAAGAACACAATACTTAGCTTTTTCGCTTTAAAAGAGAGACGAAAAATCTCTCCAACAAGGTTTTCTGCATATCCATGCGCCACTTATACTTCTTTACTCATATCTCTCAAAATCTCTCACCAATCTCTCTAAAAAATGGAGAAATCTACGTCACCATATACTCACGCCAAACTCCTCTTAAAACACTTCCTAATTTCTTCTCTAGATTCCTCTAATTTCTTATCATTAGAGGCATCAAGCCTCTCTATTTAAAGAGAAGCAAAAACCCATTCCTTCTCAAAGAGACACATATCTTCTTTCAAAAAACACACCCTTTCACTCCAAGTGACACATGTCTTCTTTCAAAAGCCACTCCAAGTGTCTAGATTCATTTAACCACTCTAAGGTGCATGCATAACCATCTAGAACCTTCAAGAACATCCCGACACCATGAAAAGTCATCCAAAATTGTCTCCAACTATTTCTGGCACCTATGCACCAGTTTCCGGTGCATAGGTGCCACCCTGCAGGTTGCTCCACCATTTCGCCCCTTTTTGCTATGTTTCAACTCAGTTTCGACCTGTTTCAGCTTCTTTACGCTCCAAATTGATATTCCTACAAAATAGACAAGAAAATAATCTTTTTTAAAAGTGTAATTTCATTCAAAAATATGTGATAAATGTAAAGGAGATTAAGAATAGAAAGACATCAAAATATGCTAGGTCAAAATTTTCTTTTCTGCTCGATTTGACTTCAAATGACACTGTTTTTGCTTTGTTTTATTAAAAGTCAATTTCTTTTACCTGAAGACAGAAACATACAAAATACATCCCTTTAAAGTGTAATATCATTAAAAATATACATAAAATGATCATTAAATGTTCACTAAAAATATGTAATTTTCAGGTGGATCAACAAACACAATCTCTCTTTCCATGAAAGAGACTCCCCTTTAACATCACTATAATGTCCTTGTATTTCCACTAATTATTCAATAGATGACAATTGACGTTTATCAATGCATGAGAAGCCTAGCGGTCGATAGTCTGTAAATGATAAGCCTCAAATTCATGGCAACTCACTTCATCCCCTTGAACAAGGCGTCCATCGAAGGAGTAGGCAACCTCTTCCAAACTAAAGGCATATTGAGATGTGCATGGAGCTGAGGAATTACAATCTTTGTTTATGTCGTTCAAAGCATAACAACTATATGTACTCCTTCACATTATGTATTTTCCGCAGTGAAGCCCATTTAATGGAAAAGCTCCCATGTTACGTGGGTCGTCGCCCTTTTGGAACAGGTGTTCCAACCTTTCTCTTCTTCGCTTATGCCTACCCCTTGGCTACGACGGTTCAAGAATGATGAGAATAGCTTGCCCAAATGAGGCGCCCACCACATCTTAGGCATCCGAAGCACTTGACCTCACTCCTTCGCTCGCTCAAAGCCCGACTAAGAGTTCTCCAATTCATTAACTGTTAGAGGAGAGCACTAGGTCCTCAAAGGCCAGGATTCCAGAAGGCCATTTCACATCTAACATGTCATTTTTCATATGATATGAAATACTTTGGTAATAAAAATATAAAAAAGACAAAATTTATGTGTTAGATATGTAATTACTTATGAATTGGGTGCCATGCACGTAAATGCCTCAAAAAAAAATTGGTCTCGCAGGAACACGAAAAATGAGTCGTGCATCTTTTTTCCTTGGAAAAAGTACGAGTTACATTGAACTAAACTTGTTATCTCGAATTTAGATGTCTTCGCTTGCTTACTCGAACTTATCATTCACACACACTACAAAAGAAAAAAGGTACAGAAAAGCTACAAACATTATGAAGAAATGGGCGCGCGTTTCCTCTCATCCTTATATTTTCTCTTCTATAATAGTCCCAAACTCCTTCAAAAGCCTTCAGCCCGGCCAACCGCAACACAACCCCTTGCCCTCAACTGACCATTCCTATTAACCTGTATGGCATGCCTACAACACTTTTTGCAGAAACTCCCTTTGCTGCTGCCAATTATGCATCGGAAATTTCATTTCCCCCACACAAAAGTTACTCCATTTTCACTTCTCTTCTTGCTCTCCTTACTCTACCCGAACCGAAAAGACTTTCCAGTGATACTCTTTATTCAATCTTTTCAAACCATTTTTCTCAAAATGCAATACTGATGTGATGTGACCTTCTGTAGATATCACCGCACATGGATGGAACGCTTTGAAAATGCAGTAAATGGGCTTCTCTTGCTTGGTACGTCCATAGCATCGTGCGTACTAATTGCAATAAGGAGAACAAAAAAATAATAGAAAAGGGGCCGTCCCATGAAAGTTGGTCTGGGATCGGCTAAGTACACAATGGGCCATAAGCGTAACGTGGTTTAAGTTAGTACGGGAACTGGCCGGAATGGTCGCCCTAGGTTAAACCATGGGTGTTGTGGTCAACGAAAAATATTATAAATGAATAATAAGAATATTTGTTGNGAACGCTTTAAAAATGCAGTAAATGGGCTTCTCTTGCTTGGTACGTCCATAGCATCGTGCGTACTAATTGCACTAAGGAGAACAAAAAATAATAGAAAAGGGGCCGTCCCATGAAAGTTGGTCTGGGATCGGCTAAGTACACAGTGGGCCGTAAGCCTAACGTGGTTTAAGTTAGTACGGGAACTGACGGGAACTGGCCGGAATGGTAGCCCTAGGTTCAACCATGGGTGTTGTGGGCAACGAAAAATATTATAAATGAATAATAGGAATATTTGTTATTTCTACTGTGCGAGATTCATTGAGCTAGCTGGAGAAGTAGCCGCGACCGTTTCGGAGTGGACCGGGCCGGTACGGTCGCTAAGGTTTGGAGTAGGCTACATGGCCGCGGTGGTGGGGTGGGGGGGCCGCTAGCTAAGTAGCAGTGCAGGTTTGATGTGGATGCTTTACGTGGGTGGAATGCTTGTCCGATCTATAGTTTCATAGTCAATTTCTTTTCCCTCATGAGCTGTGCTTTCTGGTATGGTCCGGCTCTTTGATGTGAGAGGACGATTTGAAGGGTTTATTATATTTATCTTATTTCCTCTCTCATTTTTACTTTTAATTGAAATCTTATTTTTTTCTTAACAGTTCGTTGCTTAAACATTAAAGATGATTTAAATGTCTGATTTATTCAAAAATCTCGCCTAGAGAAGAAAAAAAAAAAGTATATGAGTGCGTCATGTCGGATACGTCATATGAGTGAGATCGACTCCTTTGCATGTGAAGTCTCACTCTTTCTTATTGGGTTTTGATATTTTATGGGTCTCTTTCCCTTTCCGTTATCTTTTGATGCAGCTAGCCTGCTGGACATGGGTTATGAGTCGCCTCTGGTAAACATTGGTGAGAAACTGACTACAACACTAGAGGTGGTTGCCCAGGAGCTAGCTTGGAGCAATTGATTGTCAAGTGAGGATGGTGGGATTTACCACCTGTGTAGTTCTCGTGAGGTCTATTAGGAAACAACTAGTAGTTGTTGGGCATCCCCTGGGTCGCTGACTCACCACCAGCATGAGATCAAGAGCTCCTTCCCTCGTTTGACTGGGATTTAATGAAGTGAGGAGGTACACGAGCTTTTGTCTTGTGTGGAAAGAATGAAGAGGATTGAGGATGAGTTGTTCGCTCTTTGAAAGGAACTGTTGGATGTCCATGAAACATGCCTCACACTTCAGGCTCAAGCCAAGACAGATTGGGTGAATTAATTTAAACTTGGGAAGCACTAATGGTGCTATGTCATGGTTGATGCGGAAGACTTGACTTCGAGCTTGTTCTCACTCTTTCTTATGGTTGATGCGGAATTAATTTAAACTTTCGAGCTTGTTCTCTAGCTTTATTTGTAATGTCTATTTCAAAAAAAATATTCCTTCTTGAATTATGTGATGATTTGATTTTTTGTTAGTGAGGTTTCAAAGTTACTGTATGATTCAATTTTTACCTCCATGTGACGGCTACAATTTTTCTACTTCTGTCTCTATAAAAGCGAGGGGTTGGATCGATACAACCCTTTTACTAACTTTTTCTATTTTCTCCTCAATCATATAGTTTCTACTCGTTGTACTTTGTTTTGATGGGTCGAAAATATACTTCGAAGGCCTTTGGGTTTACAATTCCTACATCAAGCTTTAAGTTGTCCTTAGATTGGTGATCCCAATTTGACTGTACGATGTATGCAGTTATAATTTTAATTTTTCCTTACTTATATTTCTTACTTTGCAATGACTGTCAAAAACTTGACTTCGAAACAGATAAGAATGCAATTATTATATTTAATTATGGGATACTACGCAAGTACACATATCGTTATCAAGTAATATAAGACTTTTTGATTAAACCCCAAATATCAAACTCACAGGGAGAAATACAATATGCAACTAAAACCACAAAAAATTAGATAACAAATTCTACTTTGCATAATATTCTTACTCAAACTATAGATGCTATAATAGAAATGAAAGTTCGATTTTTTTTGCTACTTATTTTTTTGATACAACTAACTAAATTTTAACTATATATTTGTAAGATGAAAGTAATATAAATAAAATAACTTTTTTTTTATCGTGAATTAGTAACAAGTATAAGAATTTTGTTATGGAAGTATTCAAATTGTGTTGTGTTAAATAGGAGCAATAGTATTATTTATCCTTACTAGAGATGCTATAAAGAATATTGGTTAATTTAAAATTTGAATAATCTTCAAGACGGGCTAAGTAGGGAAGATATTAGCTCTCAATCAATATTTCTCTATTCTTTCTCTACCTGGGAGCTAACATCTCGTATCAAAAGCTAAAACTATAAAACAAACTAGGCGCTTTAGCCTGTCACTCTAAAGTCCTCTAATTTTACACTCTTCAAAGTTTATTTCTCTATTTATTTGTACTCAATCATATGAATTACATTCTCATCCATACAATCTCTTATGATTTTTACCATTAATTGAGTGAGACAATACCATCTCGGATCTTACATGTTCTCACAATAAATATTTACATCTTAATTGGTTAAATCAAGAAGTAAATGAAGTATAAGGTTTAAAATCATCACAACTTAATCCAACATTAAAGATTAATACTTCACATAACTTCTATCTAATACTTAATCACTTATCATTTTAAGAAAAAAAGATAAAGAAAATTACTCAGAATTCATGAAGAAAACATAACCACACTTAATTTTGAAAGTAGAAATCATACAAACAAACAAGAAATCTAAATTATAACTAAATTTAATCACAAAGATAAAAACTTATGTCTAATCCATTTCACAAAACTCTTCAATTTCCTTTGAATCTATTCTCTTCCTTTCCCTTACAATACTATCTACTCACTCACTACAACTCCTCTCCTTCTTCTCTCTAAAAGTATCATAATTAATCTAAGAGCGAGAGGCGTCGGTGGTGTTTAGAGGGGGGAGACCTAGGAGACTCTTGGAGAGTCTTCTTCAATCCAATCCAAGTCTTCTTTTATAATTTTTCAAAAGGTTCATTTGTGTCTCTTCAAAATGTGTCCACATTCAATGAATCTTCCAATAGTTACCTCCTTTCAAAAGCCAACTGAACATATTTTCGTGCCCATAAACTATTTCCCACGCTTTCATCAGAAATTACTTTAAACGCCTCTTCAAAAATTTGCCTAAATTCTTTGAATCATCAAGTAGCTACTTCTGGCGTTTAAGCGCGAGGTACTTGGCGCTTAGACTCGACCTTCTTGGTTTTACTTGCACTTAAGAGTCAGTATTGGGTGCTTAGGCGTCACAGTTCTTTTGCGCAACTTCTTCATTTTTGCTCCAAATTTGATCCTTTTTCACTTATTTCACCATTTTTCATCCATTTAATTTTACCTAAAAGAAAAACACCCAAATACTTTCCATTATAGTGCAATATCTCAAAAATATGTATAAAAATGTGTACATAAAGACTGTATATTTTAGGTGTATTAAAATCCCCAAAACATAAAATGTTACTTGTCCTTAAGTGACACTCTAATCATTCAGAACGAAAATAAGTAAATTATGTAAATGAGTTTCTTTAGGATATTCTAAATTGTTGGTCTAGAAATGTAGTAGTCTAATTTAGAAAAAAATACATTAGTACGTGAGACCAACTTAGAGTTTAGAAATTTTTAGTGTGAGGAACTTTGAAAATATAAGTTTATATCTAGTTCGAAAATATTTGTAAATTTTACAAATATAGAGTTTAGAATTTCTATCTTTTCCACTTAAAATTTTTTATTAAGAATAATTATACTTACTATATTATATCCTTAAGCTTAAGAGTTCCTCAAGTCATATACTTTAAAAAGATCAGATGTGGAACAAATTTTTGGTTAGACACTAATCCTCAAGCTTCTCTTATCTTTTTCAACTTTCATTTTCTTTTTCTTTTTATTTTTTGTTTTTGTTTTTTCTTTTTTTTTTCATGTGATGATTACTATATCTGGATAAACCTTTAATGATTTTGAATTCTACTCTGTCTTTCCTAAAGCAAAGTTCTGATATAAATCTTTTAATTAAAAATATAATATTGCTTTTAAAAATTATTTTTAATAAAATAAATTTAAGTATTGAAAATAAAAGTCTAACCAATCTATATTTTTCAAAAATACTATTTCTCCTACTAAAGATAGTGACACAATTTAATCATTTTCACACTAAAAATTTTTAACTTTAAGTTTTTCTTCATTACAATATGTTTCAACTAAATTCTTTTACTTATTTCTATATTCAAAATTTTAGTTTCCTAATATAACTTCATATACATAAGCATTTTTTTCAAATCAAAATCAATTTTAATTGTAGCATATTCGAGAGTAAATTAACTTAAAGTTTTTAAGAATATTTTTTATCCCCACAAACTTAGATTTTTCATAAAAAAATAAAATGTAGCATCATATTTATATATAAGAAAGAATGAAAACTAAAGTTAACATGCTTACAAGAATTTTCCTGTCCTAAATATTTAAGTACAAAAATTTAAAACAGAAGTAAAAATTAATTGTCAAATTTTAATTTAACTTTAATATATAGAGATTAATTAAACTTCTATGCAGTGGAGGACAACATAAAAGCAAACAAACACATTACTAGAAATTCACAACTGCGACATAAAGAAAATACATGGTAGTAAATTGAAAATTTAAAATAAGAAGTTCTTAAGTGAAAGTTAGTAATATTTTAAACCTTCCTAAAATTCAGGATTAAGTTCAACACAAACTAACAAAATACACTAGACAACACAATTATCACAATCGCTACCACAAAAACAAAATATAACTACTCATAATAACATAAATACATCACAACAGCGTCTAACAGAATAAAACACAAGCAATAGTAGCAGTCTCAACAAGCACAACTTAAAACAAGTTAATAGTACAATATAACTATACAACATAAAGTTCACAATAAAAAAAAAACTAACGACTCAATTTAATCTTCCTCCTCCTCCTCCTCCTCCTCATCACTATCATCACTGTCTCAAAAGGCAGTAGGCTCATATGATGGATATTGTGGATATGAAAGAAAAACTACACTTTGATCAGTCCTCATAAGGTTTTCCAAAGATGAGTGAAATTTTTCCTCATAATCACTTAGTCTTCTCATATAATCATCTATATGATCTACAAAATTCTCCAAATATAATACTCTGTCCACATTATAATTGATGTTATCTAACATCCTTTGCAACAAGTGTGACTCTGAATCAGAACTAGAAGCCTGACTTTGTTATGTGGATGCATGTGAGGTAGAAGCATGAGAAGTAAAGGCACCTAAACTTCTAGAAAATCCTCCTCTTCAGCCAAATATTGAATGTTGTGAAAAAGAGTTCACATTAACACTTGTGATTGGCTTTACAGGCTGTAGTATCTCGTCCTAGCTATCGAAGCTAACACATTCCTACTCACATAAGAAAAAGATTAAGGATGCAAATCTCAAACCTGTAGTAGTGGCAGTGGTAGTAGAACTGATGATAGTCTGATAGATGAAAGATCCAATGTCAATTGACTTGAACTGTTGAATGCAATAGTTCAAGGTAGCTCTATCTCTGTTAACTTTGCTGAGGTGGGTGGTTGGTAGTAGACCAAGAAAAATAAAATAGTGTCATGCTTTCCATGTGGCATCTAACTTAGACGCGGGGAAGTTGACTCTTTTATCATTTATGATCTTACTCACTCATCTTCCCTCGGTCAATGACTATATAATCTTGCTCAACTCCTCCTCAGTCATAGTGTAGTTTGAATATAAACACAACGTACTAGGGGGAAATTGGTAATATAAATTTTTTACCTTAGGGGAGAAGGGCACAAATTGAACTTGAACCATGACTCAATCTTCTTCAGCTTCAGCGAGATTTGCATAAAATCCCGAACAACAAAAATCACAGCTACAGTAGAAAAATATTAAAATTTTTCCTACTGTCGGCAAACAATCAAATATTCTACTACTCCTTTCAAACTTTTAAAATATCTCTCAAGAATTAGTTTTCTCGACTATAGTGCATCACTATACCTGTCTTGAGCTTTTGTGCTAACAAACTTGCTTGAATCTAAATGTGCTTCCCTTTCGCCCTCTTCATTCTTGGGGCCATTTCTAAAAAGCACATAAAATTCACAATAAATCGTAAAGTCAATACTAAATCACTAAACTGAACTTCTAAAAGCTTGAACTATCATTTCTATGAGTTTTCCATAAGTTTTTCTCAAATTTTCACCATAAATAGTGATTTTTGGTCAAATCCACTATGTACTCAAAATACATGATAAAAATAAAAAATTTTTACATAAAAGTGAAGCTCTTACCTCAAGAAGATAAAATCAAGTAAATTTGGCTTGAATCCACCAAGAAATCTTCACTATATAAGATGCCCTAACTCCGCACTCGCAAACTCAAATGAAGAAGACGACGTTGAGGGGGGTAAAAATGGTGTTATCTTGTTTAATTTTCACTTTTAACCGTTTGTGAACTGGTTTAAGTGAGTCGTCACTTAAGCAGAACTGGTTCGGCGCTTAGGCGCAAACCTCCCATGGTATCCAACACTTAAGCGTGAGGTCTTGGCGCTTAGACGCTAGTGCACAAATTTTGATATTTTTTATTTTATGTGAAATGTACATCTAGCCTAAGACAACCACCCTTAAATGGTCTTATAAATCTTTAATAACTATTTTCTTCCCGTTCAACTCTCCTCTTTCGTAAAATTCACCAATATTTACTAATTCAATTCAACACAAATTAACTCAAAATTTTACCCACAAACAAACATTTATATTAATTCACAAACAAGTACAAACATTTATGATACATAATTTCTCAACCCAAAAAGTCTTGGATGAGTTAATTCCTAAGAACAAACACTAAAGAAAAGTAACACTAAAAACTCATAAAACAAACTCAATACTATCATCACAACACCTAACACAAACAAACACTAAACATAGAACTTAATTCCACTCTACTTCTAGTGGAACGAGTCCTGAACTTTTATTAGTTTCTCCTTGGGCATATGGCATGTAGATCTGATAGAACGGACGGTGGTGAAGAACTCTGATTGAGTATTCTTTAATACAATTATTTTTCAAATACATAGCCTTGTCCTCTTCTTCTATAAAACCTGTATGGCTAAATGCATCTTAAGTTGCCATCCAATATGCTCCAAAAGTGCGTTAAATTCATTCACCTTTGCTTCAATTCGAGCCACGTCAGCCTCAATCTTTGTGCTTTTCTCCGTTATTCCTTCTATACAAACGACTAGGAAACCGTTGTATAGCTCTTGCGTTCTTTGATTAATGAAATTCTTCTTCATGGATTCCTCCTTTTTCATCATATCAATATCCAAAGAAGACATTTTTCCAAAATCTCTTACTGTTCACTTAGAGTTTAGGGTTAAAATTGAAGTTGGGTGAAAATTCTTTTCATTCTCTTCTATTCATAGGCTTTAAACCAAGCCTAAAACTACTAGACACGTTCTCAAACCACTAAATCATGTTTAAATCTTCTAAAAATGTAATTTAACATGTTTAGTTAAATGTCACTCTTAAACACCTAATGTTGGCGCTTAAGCTTCGGTGCTTAATTTAGCACAAGCCAGCTTAATGTCCAAAGACTCATTCTAAAAAGTATAAGTCATCTATTAAGGTCTTAGAATCATTACTAAATCATTATATATTCAAAATGCTACCATTACTTTCCTAATCAAACACAATAACATTACATTCAAAACAAAAACACAGATAACTATCGGTTGCCTCCTATAAAGCACTTGGTTTAACGTCGTCAGCCTGACGTAACGAGTGCTTATTCTTGTTGACTCAACAACATAAGTTGATTCTATGTTCCCTACATAATTTCAAAGATGTATTATGGCTATTTGTTTGAAAAAGATGTTATGGAAATGAAAATACATTCAATTGGGTTTTGAAAGGAGGTAAATCTTGGAAGATTCTTTGAATGTGGACACATTTTGAAGAGAAACCAAAACACCTTTTAGAACATTATAAAAGAGGACTTGGATTGGATTGGAAGAGCCCCCCCTCTCCTAGTGCCCCTAGAGAGACTCCTACACGCCCCGTTAGCCACACCACCGACGCCTCTCTTATAGATTAATTAACATATTTTTTTATAGAGAAGAAGTGAGGAGTTGTAGAGTGTGAGTAGAGAGTATTATGAGAGAAAGGAAAATAAGAGATTCAAACAAAATTTAAGAGTTTTATGGAAAAGATTTAAGATAAGTTTTAATTTTTGTGACTACATTTGGTTTTAATATAGAATTCTTATTTGTTTGCATGATTTCTACTTTCAAACTTATGTGTGGCTATATTTTCTCCATGAATTCTTAGAAATTTTCTTTATCACTTAAGTGTGAAGTAATAATCTTTAAAGTTGAAAAAAGTTGTGATGATTTTTAACCATGTATTCATTTTCTTCTTGATTTGGCCATTTAACATGTTAATATTTGTTCTGAGAATATGTAAGATCTCTGATTGTATTGTCTCAGTCAACTAATGGTAAGAATCTCATTAGATTGTATGGATTAGAATGTAATTTATATGGTTGTGTACAAATAAATAGGGAAATAATCTATGAAGGGTGTAGAGTTATAGAACTTTAGAGTGACTGCCTAAATCCCTCAACTTGGTTTATTATTTTAGGTTTTGATACGAGATATTAGCCCCCAAGTAGAGGGAGAAAAGAGAACTCTAGAGTGAGAGCTAGTATCTTCTCTACCTAGCCTGTTTAATACCATTCAAACTTAAATTAACCAATGTTATTTATAGAATCTCTTGAAGATGTAAAGAATATTATTGCTCCTATTTGAAACAATACAATTTGAATATTTCCACAACAGAATTCTTATATTTGTTACTGATTCATGTTAAGGAAAAAACTATTTTATTTATATTGCCTTCAACTTACAAATATATAATTAAATTTAGTTAGATGTTTACTTTATTTTCAATTATAAAAAATTACCAGAAAGAAGGGAACTTTCATTCCTAATATAAATCTATAGTTTGAGTAAGAATGTCTTGCAAGGTAGAATTTTTTATCTATTTTCTTTTGACTTATTTATAGATCAAAATTCTCCGTGTGATTTTGATATTTTAGGCTTAATCAAAAAATGATATATTACTTGATAACAATACGTATACTTGTGTATTATCCCATATTTAAATATAATAATTGCAATCTTATTTGCTTCAAAATTAAGTTTTTGGTGTCGTTTCAAAGTAAGAAATATATGTAAGGAAAAATAAAAAATATAACTGCATATATCATGGTACTATCATATAAGATCGGGATCACATACCACGGAACTGGCCACTCAAAAATAGTGTACAAGTCTTCATGATGAAAATTTTCATTTATCTCATCATCAAAATTACCGTAATTTTTATGTTCAAGACTTGATAAATGATAAGCAATTTGATTATCAGATCCCTTCTTATCCACTATTTAGAAGGCAAATTCCTTTATCAAAAGGATCCATCTAATTAATGTTGGTTTTGCATCCTTCTTCAGCTTCGGATATCTTATAGTAGAATGATCAGTATGTACAATACATTTCGCTCTAACTAGATACGATCTAAATTTATCAAATTCATATATTATTTCCAATAATTCCTTTTTAGTAGTAGTATAGTTAATTTGAGATTCATTAAGAGTTTTACTGACATAGTATATAAATTTAAAAATCATATCATATTTTTGCCTTAACACGACCCCAATAGAATAAACACTCACATCACACATTAATTGAAATGGTTTTTCCCAATCAAGTAATCAATAATAGGAGAAGTTATTAATTTTTCCTTTAAAAAATTAAAGGCATTTAGGCATTCCTATTAAAAATAAAAAATCGCATCTTTCTCCCAAAAGATGGCATTAAGGTTTGACCATTTTTGAAAAGTCTTTAGAATATCGCATATAAAACCCAACATATCCTAGAAAAAATCAAAATCCTCTCATTATAGTAAAATGAGGTAGTTTAGAAATAGCTTGTCTTTTTGTTGGATCTACTTCCACGCCACTTTCATAAATTTTATGTCCCAATATAATTCCTCCTACAACCATAAATTGACATTTTCCCCAATTGAGAACTATATTTTCTTCATTACAGCATTTTAAAAGCCTTGCTAAATGATATTAGCATGAATCAAAGAAGGTTCAAAAAACTTAAAATTTATCAATAAAAACTTCAATTCCTTCCTCAATTAGATTGTAAAAAATGAACATCATACACCTTTGAAAAGTTTCACGTGCATTGCACAAACCAGAAGACATTCTTGTAAAGCAAAAGGTCTCGTAAGGATTTGTGAATGTTGTTTTTTCTTGATCATGAATAAATATAGGTATTTGGCAGTATGCTTAATATTTATAAAAAAAACAAAAATATCGATGCCCAGCTAGCCTATAAAAAATTTAGTCTAAAAAAGGTCGAGGAAAGTGATTTTTCCTTGTGGCAATATTTAATTTTATATAATCAATATAGATTCGCCACCTAGTGACTTATCTTTTCAAGAGTTCCAAGCGCACAGATTGGTTCTACACCGACCTTCAAATGTGTTGCTTCCAACTATAACGTCGTGGTTATTTGAGTGTTGGGGCACAGATATCATGGTCCCGATAATACCCCCATCTTCTAAGGTACATCGATTCATCCTCGTAGCTACCGATTATTTTTCAAAGTGGCCAGAGTTAGTAACGCTCAGAGACGTGAATGCACACCAGGTTCTATAATTTTTCAAGAATCAAGTTGCTATCATTATGGGGCACCACACATGATAATTTCAAATAATGGATTTGTTTTCAAGAGTACAAATATCAACAATTTAGTTAGAAGACATGTGATAGATTGGCCTACTCGACGATCTATTACCCGAGAGCAAACAACTTGGCCGAGGCTTTTAATAAAACTATCATCCAAATCCTAAAAAGAACTTTGCATGAAAATAAAAGGAATTGACACTAGCAGTTATTAGAAGCCTTATGGGCATACACAATGATGTTGAGAACTCCTACACAATCTACACATTATGCTCTTGTGTATAGTTCTGAGACTGTACTTCATTTAGAGGTTCAACTTCCGTCTCTTCGGGTGGTTGCCGCTGCCAACAGAAACACTACTGAAGAAAACACCAAAATACAATTGGAAGAGCTGGAAAGCTTGAAGGGGAAACGACTATGAGCGCAATAAAATTTAGAGCTAAATCAAGATAAGATGATCCAAGCCCACGATAAACTGGTCTACCCGAGGACTTTCAAGGTTGTTGATTAAGTGCTTGTTCTTAGAAGACCTATTTTTTCACATCGCAAGATAGGAGGTAAATTTGAACCAACTTGGGAAGGACAGTTCATGGTCGAGAAATTTTACTTTGGAGGTTCCTACCAGCTTGTGGATTTCCAGGGAGAAATATTAATGCTTCTCATTAATGGATGATACTTGAAGAAGTACTACGCGACGTGATGTTTCGGAGAACAGACATTAGCAATAGAGTTTTGTTCCTAGAAGCACCGATGAATTACTTAGAAGCACCAAATTTTGTTCCTACAAGCACCCTAAACAAAAATTTAATAAAAATTCCTAAATGAAAAGATAATTTTCAAGTAGAAAAATTTGGGCTTTTAATAAGAAAAAGTGGTCTCCCTTCCTTTTTGTAAATAATAAACCTTTTGCTTGCAAATAAAGAAACTCAATAAAAATTAAAATTTTATTGTTCTTGTTCTTGTTCTCAAAGGAAGATGTCGAATGGGAGTTTGATCCTTACGTTTAAAGATGGCGTCAATCTTGCACTCAAAAAAGATAAGATTGAAGATGGGGTTGTGATTGAGTTTAACTTGAACTTCGCAAAAGCTGGGTTGGAATACGAAGAAAATGGCTTGACTACCATGGATTGAGAATAATTTTATGACAACGAGTTTGTGGTGAAATTCAGAAAAATGTAAATAGATCACCATAGGGAAGGAAATTTGAAAGATTTGATAGAGCAGGAGCAAGTGACAGCGGGGATGTCGAGAGCATCAAAATGAAGTCAATGGTGATGACTACACGAGGTGAGCTACTCAGTGCCATTCCTGCATATGTTTAGATGGGAAGAAGGGAAACTCTTACTCTTACTCAAAGATTGAATCACAATCACTGCATTAGCAAGAGGTTGACTAGATTAGCAAAGGAGCAAAACAAGGAAGGGGTCATTACAAACAGTACGACCACTTCGGTGAAGGCGGGTGTGACAGTTATCACAATGCAAATTGTTCCCAAGGTGAGGGAACAACCCTTTGATGTTGAGTCATACATACTGTAGTTTTTCACTAAACCCCAACCATTGCAAATTATCCTAGAACATGAATTGAAAATATTCAAGAAAGTGATGAATCGTTATTTTGAGTATTTCTAGAGGAAACAAGGCAGATATGTCAATATCTAAGAAGGCTTTGAGTTACATAAAAATGTATTCTCCGAGTACGAGTAAGAGTAGATTGTGTAATGTGTATTCCACCTCAAGGATTTAGTCCATGTAGGCCATTTGAGGAGGAAGACTTATTCAGACCCTTGAAAGTGGATGCAAGGTAAAGGAAGAATCACAATAAAAAAAGGTTGTGTTGACCTCACTTTTAGTTGAGGTTTATTTTTTCTCTTTAGTAGCATAAGGTCTAGCCATAGGAATTTTCTGTTCACTATTCCTAGAAAAATAGAAAAGAAACCCTCACCATTAGAAATTCTAAACTCCCCTTTGCTCAACTTGAATATCTACATATTGGTCCTAACCTCTAGAACTTAGTAGGTTAGGTCAGTATGGGGGAGCTCAAGGAGAGTCCCCATCAGAACTATTTGACCTTAGGGTTGACCCTGGGTGTTGTTCTGGAGCTAATACACTCACTTACACATACCTACACTCACTCTCACCCACAATCACTCACAACCCTAAACCCAAAATTGTTGACATTGATTCTTTGATCTTTTGGGAAACTCAAGTAGATGGTCCCCCAAGCCCACTAGCCCTAGGCTAGGGTTTAGCTAAGACCAGTGCATAGAGGACCCAAGTGGGGATTCCATTGGTCCATGGCTCATATAGGGTGGTTGGTGCCCCAATTTTACCAAAATTTTCAACTTGCCTTTTACCCCTAAATCACCCCAAATTACTTAGATACCCTTAGAGCACTAAATTTGGTGAAAAATCCCAAATCCACCCAAAATACCCAAATTTGTTCAAAAATCATGTCAAACCTTTTGAAAATACCCAAGTTACAAAAAACTACCCAAAAAATACAAATTTACCAAAACACCCCCAAATGACCAAAATTACAAAAATACCCTTTGGCACTCCAAACTTTCCCAAAACCTCCAAAATCACTTTAAATTTTTGTAAAACCAATTTGGACCCTCCAATTAAACCAAATTTGGCCAATTTGACCATTTTGACCAAAACCCCTAAATTGCCTTTAAGGGCCAGATTTCCCCAAATTTACCTTAAATGTCCATCAATTTGGTCTAAATTTCCCCCAATTTCAATAATAAACTCAATTTAACCTTTTATATGACCAATATAAGCCAAATACAAGCCTAATTGGCCCATACTTTGAGCTTAATTTTGATCTAAGTCAAACCCCAAATTTTGGCCCTATGACTTAATCCCACCAAATTGAACCCCATAGCCTACTCAATTTCCCTCAATTTATGTTGAAAACTCTTCATAAAAATCCTAAACATCAAATTTGACCTTCAATTGACCTTGGTGAAGCCTCAATTTCATTAAATTTTGACTTAAGTCCAAAAAATCTCTATACTTGCCCCAAATTGGCCATGCCTCCAAATTCCACCAAATTGATTGCACTAATCCCAAAATTAGCACCCAATTCATGTTTAAAACTCTTCAAAATCATTTCAATCCTTCACCAAAAACCTTCATGACAATCATCTCCACAATGTTGATCATTTAATTGGGGTCAAAGTCATGGCTAGCCTAACCTAAACCTAACGTTTAGCGATTTGGACCCACAGTGAACCCATGCACCAAAATTGACCTAGCCATGTCAAATTGATAAAGGCAAGACTTCTACAGCCAAATTTTGGATCTTAGTGACCAAGCTAGACTCACTTAACCCACCAAAGTTGAACCATGGAACAATGGTCCCATAATCAAGGGATTTGTTTCCTTAATTGCTTAAGCCAAAGATATCTTTGCTAAAGCCCATCACCAGCCCAAATTAATTATTGTGACACATTCCTTTGAGGTCCCTGAGCCACCCAAGCACCTCCCCTGTGATGGCCAACCACCCTATTCACCAGAGGAACCAAATCTAAGAGCCCCAAGACAAGTTCAAAACCCAATTTCACCCATCTAATGTGTCTAGCTCTGATTGGCTTTCACACTTCAAAACCCTCCACTTAAGCATCATTATGCACCCCTCAATTGGGCATGACAGTTACCCTAAGCTGTTTTATTTAAACCTCACTCCCATGGCCAAGAAAGGGGGTGCTGAAGTTTTCTTAAGGAAAGCTTGCCTAATTGCTTCCATAGCCTCTTTGATGCCTCCTCAGTGCAAACCAACCAGTTCCTTGCCTTATATCCCATCGTCGGCGCTTAATTTTTTAGTTTGATTGTGGCTGGAAATAAGACAAGTTTGGTCACACGTCCACATTGCACCAAATCTAATTTAAAATTGCCTACACCGTCACTACAATGAAAGAAGACAAAGCCCCATCAAATCCCCCACACAGAGAGCCTCTACCCTAGACTTTGATCAACACCCAAATTCAGTATTGATCGAACTTGGGTCTAGACATTTTACCACAGCAAGAGACTTCATCCCTAGTTTAAGACCTCCAAGAATGTTCCAAGCAGCACTTATTGAAACTTCCCTTCTTAGAACAAAGGTATAAAACACCCTATTATCCCGAGCTTGTTTTGATTCTACACTTGCATAGATCTAATGTAATGGTAAGTTTACCGTATGGATATGTTCGTCTCACTTAGACGAGTCTATAGAATCAAACCCAAATAAATTTGAGAAAGGAGTGAGATCATAAGGTTTTAGGGTTAATGGTAACGGGCTTTGGCTATCAGTGACAAAGACGGGGAGTCATTCAATCGAGCGTGTGTTGGATGGATGGACAAGATCGAGTTGGACAGCGCTTTCATACATGAACCGCAGGCCGAGTCATCGCCGAGGTGGATGGAAGCGCCGAACCAGAGAATGTTGTATGGAGCTTTGGAGCCTCCGTAGGAGGACGCGACACCATGTCACTTAAATAGAAAATTATGTATTTTTCTATTTATTTAAATGCCTATAACTTTGAAAAATCATATTTTTGCATAGCAAAATCACAAAAATAAAATGAAGATATCCTAGTGCTCAGTGAACAAGGGAGAACAATGTGGAAAAAATTTGAAGTTGATTTAATGTATATTTTATTTTTAATTAATTAAATATTTTTCTAAGTATTTTAATTCTCCAAGCATTCAATTATTTCACCATGGCTTGACATTTTAACATATTATTACCTCTATAATGGGGGATATTCCTTGATTTTCCAAAGTCAAAGGTGACCCCTAGACAGAGATCTATACTTTTCAAGTTTATGCATTTGATTTGAAAAATTAATTATAATAATTAGCATGTTGCTTAGAAAAATTCAAAAAAATTTTGTTAAGTTCATTGTGACTAGAGAACCCTAGAAAAAAATTGTCATGAGCCAAGTGATTAAGACACACTTAATTTTTATAAACCCCTAAAATATAAAAGAAATTAATTAGGTAAAAATAAACATTGAAATGCCATACTTTTAATTCTCCACTGCAATTTAAAGTTCATAAGACTCCACATAAAAATTTCAAAATATATGGAGCTCATTTGATAACTTAATTTGATTTTGTAAGTTAAATGACACTTTTGACGCTTAAAATTATCATAATAATTATAATACAACTTAAAAATTTATAAAATTTGTTTTGGGAGCTCTCTGTGACCAGAGGAAATTTCTAAAAATAAAATTTTAATTGAAGAAAAAAAATTATTTTTAAGCATATTTTAAATATTTAAATAATTAAAAAATAATAAAATTCATAAAATTAATAAAATTCATTAAAAAATAATAAATTATTTTCTAAGCCATTAGGAGCAATTGGAATATTTTTCATAATTTTCTAAGTGAACATATTGAATTTTAAAGCTTAAAATAATTTTTAAAGGCTAAAAATGGATTTTCCTTAATTTCTCACTAAAATAATTCTAATAATTCAAATAAAAATAAAAGAAAAGTGAAAATTGTTTGTCTAGCTTATTTGACCTCAGAGAGATTTAATAAAAACATAAAACTTAATTTCCACATTTAAAATATTTTATAATTAATTAATACTCCATAACATAAAATAATTTTGATAATTTGAATAATGCTTAAATAATCATGAAAATTGGTCTAAGTGGTTCACTAGTCTAAGTTTACCTCCAATAAAAAATTCAAGTGATTAGGCTTTTCCTTGGTCAAGTTATTGAATTTTCTTTGAAAAATCTTATTTTTAGATGTAAATAATTATATAAATTAAATTAAATTTTTAAAAAGTCACATTTTCTCCTCTAATGTCTTTATTGACCCATGAGTGAGGTAGGATAAAAATTCCAAAGTCATATGAACTAAATTTGATGAATTATGAGGTGATAGAGTCTTAGGGGCAAAGATATAATTTTGGAAATTTGGTCTTAACTAACATTTAGGCTTAATTCAAGAAAGGGAAATGGAAAATCTTTGATCTTAATTAACATGTTCATATGATTTAAACATAAGGAATTAATTGGTCAAAAATAACCTCATTTTTATTATTTAAAGGATAAATTTGTAATTTCCTAAATTATTAAAACTTGGAGGTCTATTAAATTAAATGATCTTAGACTTACGGGTATGATTTTGGATGTTAATAACTCACTAATTTAATAACCCTATTTGGTGTTCAAATGACATTCAAATGTTTTAATGATGAATTAAGATTACTTAAAATTTAATTTCTTTCAAAAATTACTAATGTATCCTCCAAAGTCTTAAGGGCTTAGTAGGGACCTAAGCTAAATCAAATTTGGTTAAATGAGAATTAAAAAAGTGAATGTAGCTAGAAAATGAACACCTTTAAAACACTACAAGCTCAAGTTAAATCTAAAATTGGCGAATTGTTTTAATAGCATTAACTTGCCTTTTTAATGGGCTATCACCTACATAATTCTCAGATTAAATGACAAATGATAATCACCCTACTCTTAGGGATAATTGAAACATCGATGTTCAATAACCACTAGAGGTATTTACAAGATAAATAATTAAGTAGCATAATAATTTTAAATGAGCTCGAGACTTTTCACCAGGCAGTGAGAGGGAAGCATGGACTTGCTTCTTCCACCTAATCTTTTGGATACCTTGGAGGTATACTAAACTTTGTATGTTTTGCTTAATGAAATCATCCTCAAATGAGTTTATAGGGGCTTAACAAGACATGATTTATGATAGGGTAGATCACCAGAACCTTATCTGCCCTCTCTACATAAAATGCTTTTAATATATAAATGCCCTCACATGCATTTTGAGTTTCAGTTGAAGACGACGGGAAGACCATCCAGGTACGCTTTTATTGTAATTTATTTTACCTGCATTTATAGTTTCTCATACTTTACTTTTTAGTATATTACTGTACTTAATCACCTGCATGTATGAACAAAAACACAAACCTGCCTATTAAACAATGATGTCACCCCACATGAAAACCAAAAATGCTAGGATAGTCGTCAACCAAAACTAAAATCATCCAAGATAAAATTCACCGCCACAACATTCAAAATATAAGATAACTCAACGTTTAATCACAAACATCACAAAATAATAATTGCAACTAAATTAAGATGTCTCTATCGGATGATCGAGAATCCCATAGAAGAGGTAACTTACGATTGCTAACGAGACTTCCTATGTCTAAATGAAAGTATGGAACTCATTAAGTTGAGTTTAGTAAATTCATTTGTATTATGTGAATCCAATAAAAAATTGTGGTACCGGAACGAGGGAACAGTAGGATCCTAACTGGCGTTGCTCTAATCAACTTTAATATTCCCCATAACATTTAAAGAACTACAACCATAGGGGCATCTGATTTGACATCATAACTTGACACACTAAACAACTTGAACTCACCACGACAAGGAGCTTGGTGCTAGCATGGAGGGCAGCACAGCCATCTTCAACAACAAAACATGTCTAACCAAGCTAAACAATTTATTTCCTTAGAACTAAATAATAAGCCATAAAATTTTGAGGTTGCTTGCTTAGTGCAACATAAATCCTCAACTCATCTTTTGGCTTTTGTATAGCTTTGTTGTACAATCTAAGCCCTAACTCATCTTAAGATTCTGAGGTTGTCATTCGTCACGACCTAAATCCTCCCATCTTTTAGGCTATTTGTGTGATTGTTTCACATGAATGTATGCCCTAAATTAATAAAATTAGCAAGATGAAACACTCAAATTATTTCTCCTCAAAACTAAAGCCAAACAATAGGATGGATTCCAAAAACAAATTGTTCCAAATATTAGTCATTCTCCTTTCACACCTCTTTATCTGATTTCATTAAAAAGTCCTATTCTTTGGAACTCCTTAAAGATAATATTTCCTGATTTTTATCGAGAGCTTTCTTAGTTGACTTCGATAATTTTAGATGGAATTAACTATAGGGGCGTCCCATTATAGGAAGCTTGTCCGAACCCAGCCTAATATAAACCTTATTTAATTCTTCATGTTAAAAAGGGGAACTTGTCGGCAAATAAAATAGTTTTGCAGACCAAACAGATGTCATGTATTTCTTAGTTTATTTGATTAAGCCTCATCCTCAAGCCTTATATTTATCCTTTGAGATAGAGATAGGGTTTGAGGTACAATGCTCTTTCATTTGAACAATCAAAAATATGGGGTCAGTTTGATTTCATATTTTTCTAAAACTTATATATATATTAAGCGTTCCTCCGAAGCGGGCAACGGGATTTCGATTTCGGCGTCCGATAGCTTCCCACAGGGACTAGCTTTTCTCTTCCAAAAAAAAAAGTGCCGACAGCTTCTGGCTACTCCACTGGGGCTTGGCTTTTCTCTCCATTTAAATCAGGGTATCTTATCTTCATACATCAATAATGTGTCCATGTCCCTTAAGGATTAGATTACTCTTCTTTTGTTGGCATGCTCCACCCATTTCTTTCTTGGGTGAGTACTGTCAACTCTTTGGACTTCAGGACCATCTGTGTAATCACCTTCAAATAGAGAGGTTCAGGAGGCCATTAAGGACTTTTTAATCTTCATGTGGGTTGGATCCCCAATAGGTGTGTTCGTGGAATCGTTCCACCTGGACAGTATGCGTTGATAAGTTATTCCCGCACTTGGTCCTAAACACTTCACATTTATCTCTCAAGTTTGATTTGCTGATTTGCAAATTAAATTGAATTGTGTCATGTTGTGCGTGATATTTAATTCTCCTTATATTAATTAAATCTTTATACTTTTAAAATATTTTTAATAAAATTTTAAAATCTCCATAAATTAAATAAAGACTTACCCAATCTATAGATCGACCCCTATTAATTTTTAGTGCTTGCACTAAGATTACGAGGTATTGGCCAAAAAGCTAACCTCAGAGCTTTCTCTTTTAAAGCTTCTATGATGGAGTGCCCAACACTCACTTTTTCCTGCGACCTGCCAATGAGCCACAATGCCCATAATGTCGTTCCCATCATCAAGTTTGAAGTCTGATTTGAAAATCTCGAGGTCGTTCTCAAGAAAGCCCCATTCGTTGTAATGAAAGTCACCTCTCCAGAGGTTTAGTAGCCATCTATTGAGTTTATCTTGAACTGCCTTCAAGATTTTCTTTCTATTAAGAATGTCAAGAATACTGCCGTCTCTGCCGCCTCAGCACCTACTAAGTTTGTTCTTCCCGCTTCTGCTAAGGGAAGAGAGGTTATGATCATTGAAGACCAGATTGAAGGGTTGAATATCTTGCCATCAGTGTTTGAAATTGGATCAAGTTCAAAGACTGCACTGTTAACCCGAACCCAAAGGAGAAACCGCAACAGGAAGGTTCAGAGGGCTACTAAAGCCCAAACTCCTACAGAGGTACCTGTTGATGAAGATCCTCACCAGAATGAGTTAAGAATACAGGAGACTTATCCACTTCTGCAAGGAAGTAAATTCCTCCCTTTAATGGATACCAATGAGTACGAGAGTATCCAGAAGATCGCCGCTACATTACCGTCACTTCATGGACATAGTGTGGATAGAAAGAAGTCTACTCCTATCACCCAGGACAGTTCAATTATCAAGAGGCTAGCTGCCAAAGAAGGTTGTTCAGTTAGTAAACTACTTAAATGAGCGGGACATGCAGTATCCTCTCGGATGAAGAAAGAAATCTTGAAGGACGTCATACCTGTCAGACGCTCGTAGAAGTTAATTGAAGCTTTATCTACTCGCATTTTTTTTCTGGTTTTGGTTGGGAAGCAAAGTTAATACTACCACCGTTACTACCGATTCTACCGTCACCAGACCTGCATGTCGTTGACCATTTAAGTCACGCATGGGTCCAAGAATTCTACTAATCACCCACTATAGAGATGTTCCTAAAGTTCCAAAGGAAAAGATGAAGAGATTGCCCAGTACTGTATCTGGTCTGCGTCATGGGGAGCATACTTCTCCTCGACATGTCGATGTATCTGCTAAGACACTCCATCTTAAGACATCACCGTCAAAGAAAAAGGTGTGGTTACTCAAGGTTGCTGTACTAATAAAGTCCAGTAAGCCCGCAAGGCAAGACCATAGAATGAAGTCATGGTTTGAAATATTTGATATCGTCGCAAAAATTGCTAGCAAGATGGAAGAGCAAGTGGAGGAGGACTAGTAGGGTCCTCCAGATCTTAAGACAGTCCAAGAATAAAAAATTGAAGAAAGGGTCGAAAAGCTCATGGTCAAGATTTCCAAGTTTGTTTGGTAACATGGAGTTTATATTGGCGATCATGATTATTTTGAATTTAACAATTACCTCGAGGAAGATTTCATGGATGTCTATGTCATTAAGTCAAAGCCACTAAATCTGTGTGCAACTCTCAACCTCTCTTCGAAGAGAATGTCATGGATGAGCTGCGTAGGGCTGTCTTTCTAAAGGATGAACAAGTCAGCCAACTGGAAAAAAGGATAGAAGAGATGGCCACCGCCATGACCGCCATGGCCAGAGTTCAAGGACAATCTCAACCCCCACAGTTAGCCTCTCCAAAGGTCAACCAACTAGAGATTATATATATTACAGATGAAAGAAGAGAAGTTGCCTCAACAAACAAAGATGAGCTGCCAAAGAAGGATTTTCCATTGAGAGCCATGCCGGAAAATAAATTTAAGCAAATGGCCAAAAAAGTTCGGGAGGCCTTAACCCAATCTAAGGGTGGTGCATTGGTTTTAAAAGGTAGACTTTACTCAGAAGAATTTCATGTCGTACCCTTCCATAAGGGTTTTGTGTCCTTGGAAATCCCAAAAAACACCTAGCACATTTTTGAGCCAGTTGTGGTAACGCAAGAGGTAACAAAGCTTTACTCTTCCAACAGTTTGTCAACAACCTGTCAAGAATTACTTTCGATTGGCATGCCTATTTTCCCAATGGATCAGTCAGGAGATTCACTGAATTGGAATAGTTATTTATGAAAAGATTTATCGGAGTGCTACATCATGTGTCTATTGAAGATCTCATGATGGAAAAGCAAAAGTCTCAATAAGACATTAGTAGATTACATTATGTGGTGGAGAAACCATAGCTTGAAATGTGAACCTCAGCTACAGGAACGTCATGAGATTAAGATCTTACTCAAGGGCATTCATGGGCCAGTAGCTTTCATGCTCAAGGGACTCACCATTAAATTATTTAAGAAGCTACTCAGCGAAGCCAACAGTCTTTAAGAAGAAATTAAACATATGCATTCTCTTGAGAAATCCAAGGAAACCAAAATATTTGAAAAGAAGTTTAGAATAGTGGCAACTATCAATAAAGGAAAACAACCAATGAAGATACATGTAGAAATTTTTCGTCAATCGTCATCACAACACACTCAACAACAAACACAACTGCATTGTTAGTCTAGCCAGCAATCGCCTGAAGGAGGATCAAATCGACTAGAGAATAAGAAAATGACCATTACGGAATGTAAGAAAGTGGTATATTCCTTCAAAGACGAAGCGATATGCATTGATGAGAAAGCCTGAGTTTAGATTACCTGATCCAATGAAACCCAAAGAGGTCAACAAGAAAGATAAACAAAATTATTGCCCGCAATACAGATTACTAGGGCACAATATAAAAGAATATTTTGTCTTTAAAGACTGGCTTGAGAGGAACCTTAAAGAAGGGAAAATAACGATCCCGAAAGAATATTTAAAAGAACCTGAAAAAGGTTCCATAAATATGATTTTGACTGATCCAATCTCTTTGATTGAGCCATATACTAGAAAAGATATATGGATTACAGTCTGGAGCAAATCGTCCAAGAAAAAATTGAACCAGATTTAGAGCACTTCGAAACAAGCCTCCGTTCAGGGACTTCATCCTTCCAAGCCCGAGATGAAGATTTCACCAGGAGACCCGTCATCATCAAAGACAAAGAAGAAAAAAAACACCATTATGAAGATTGATAGCACAGGGGGGTAGGATAGTGGTTTCCTCTACTAGATTAGTTGTCTTAGATTTGGGGAAGAAAGTACTCAAACCACTGACTTTGTACGATTATCTTTTTACCCCGTCAGGGTCTTACGAGTATAATGATTACGATTTTGGCTACATTTTAACTGCTTCTGAAGATAAAGTAATTGATTATGTCCAGTCTAGCTTTGATCTCGATTCCCAAAATGATCATCAAATCGTACTTTAGTCTGATGAACTCATTAACAAGACCATAGAAGACATCGACAATACCATTTACGATAGTACCGGGAGTGAGGAACAATTTCTTAAGCACCGCAGTGCACCGCTTGCCATCAACTTAGATCTTTCCGACAAAGAAGAAACACCAAAAGATTCAATAATGATATCTCAAGAAGAAGAAATTACAGAAGTAAACTTGAGGAATGGGAGAGTATTAGCCCTAAGAATAGCTCAAACAGATGAAGGAAAGCAAATAATAACTCGAGAAGAGCTACCTCCACCTCCGCTAGTGGAAGAACCACATAACTAAGAGAAAATGGGAGGATCATATAAAGTGGATTACAACGTTTTAGCTCATCTTAGGAAGTTACCGACTAGATTAGGCATCTACGACGCTCTGATCCTATCATAGGAGATGAGAGAATCTCTTGTTATAGCTTTGCTTAACCTGGAGATTTTCTTAGCCTAGCTGGTCAGCACATCCATTAACAAAGTTTGCTTGTTGAAAGAATAGTCTAGGGTAACCTTCACAGATGAAGAATTGCTGCTCGGTACCACCGACCATAATCGTCAAAACTATATCTCTGTTAACATCGACAGATTTGTGTTGTTCAGAGTTTTAGTAGATCCTGGAGAATCAACCAACTTAATGAGTCTACGGATATTGGCCTATTTGGACATTGAAGCTCAGGAACTTATGATCGATAAATCTTGCTAAATGGATTCAACCAAAAGGGAGAGAGAGCCCTTGGATCAAATGCATTACTTTTGAAGGTTGGAGAACTAGTAACAACCGCTTAGCTCCATATCATTGATGTTAAGACCTCCTTCAACGCTCTACTGGGTCGAGCGTGGATTCACGAACACAACATGGTTCCATTGTCTCTACACTAATGCATTAAGAAAGGACAAGAACATTGCGTTAAGGGAGATCTACAACCATTTTCAGTTCATGAAGTTGGTATTCATGAGGATGCCACCTACTATGCGCCTCCAAAGAAAACTGTCTTCTCTCGTGAAATTATGATAATCAAAAGTGAAGATTCAGAAGAATTATAGATAGGAAGCCATTCAACTCCACTTCAGTGATCTTGCAACACTCTTTTATGACAATTTGGTGGGGGTTCTCTTAGTTCACGCACCCGAGGTCGAGGCCAGGGACATGGCCAAGGAAGAATCAATATAATTGCTGAACATACTAGGCTGACCATCAACATTGATGATGGAAAAAGTTTTGAAGATGAAATAATGATGACAAAAGAGAGGAAACCTTATTATGAGATATCCTTTGAAGAGGTGGAGAAAAGTGAATATAAGACAATGTATGACCAGATAAACCACAATGTGAACACCATTACCCTTACCCTGATTCTCCCTCAAAAGGTTGAGAGTTTAGAGTTCAAGCAAGTTCGTAGCGCTAGTTTAAAGCCGATCAAGTTTAATCATGCTTCTACCTCTACTAATCTTGGAAACCATGTAAATTTGGATGATGATCCTAATGAATTAATGGAATTGCCTTTTGGTTACTTTTTATCTTGTGTACAAAAGTTAATTCAGCAAGGGCATTTGCCAAAACAAATGACAAAAGATAAATTACAACTTTTTGAAAAATTATGGGATCTTAAAAGTCAAACTCCCAACTCAAAAGAGGGCCTCAGATTTGGTATAGTTGGACCAGCCGATGATTCCAAATTTTTCATGATTGTTACTGGTGAATCAGGAGAGGATTGCCTCCCTCAAGTTAACATCTCCCACCACATTCCAGTTCCACTTAGATAAATGTTTGCCAATCTTCTTTTGCAACAACCAAAGTTTGATCAGGGGGTTAGAATGATGACAATCTCTCCACCCCAAGGAGATTTGATTAAGAAAATCAGTATGAGAGGACCACATGTTGAGATATCTAAAGGTAGCTTTGTGCTTGACAGAAGATGCAGAAATAGTGATGAGTAATGGCATATGGTCAGAGCATGTCATACTGAGATGTTGGACAGAGGTGTGTAAAATTCATTCAGCCATTGAGAATTAACTAGGATTCTATCCAATCTTTCCCATAAGGGTCCTCTCCTCCAAGTAAACTTGGGTCCAGTGAAACCAAGATCAAATAAGCTAGCCAAGCTGATGTTGTCTTTAAAGATATTCATAGAATTGGAATTAGGGGGATTACCTCCTAATTTTTCAAAAGGGCTAGAAATGGAGTTGCAATCCCCCTCCCCACCAGCCAAAGCAAATTATAGGAATTACTGATTTTCTGAATACCCTCCCACAGCTCCACTTTGGCTCTAGGAGAGCTTCCAGCATAGATCAAGGTAGATAGGCCATCCTGACCCTCAAAGTTAAATTTAATATGAAGGAATTATGGATGATCCCACAAGACTTGACACATTACTCCCTTTCTAGGTAGTAACCAAATCTTATTGTTCAGATTAGCAAAATAATAAAAGCCAGAGAATTTTCTGAGGATTTTTTTAGGATATTTTGACACCATAGGTTCCAAAATAGCAATACATCAGAATTTATACATCTTATTCAAAGCACTGAGTCTGTTAAGGGATTTAGGATGTGCCAATCCCTTAACATTCCAACACAAAAGGTTCATCATCCAAAGGAGATGGATTTACCCCTCCTTCTAGAACTGGTCATGGCCTCCTTGGTTTCCAAATGAATATTTCTATCTCTGAGTAAATAAGTTCCTCCCTTCATGCTGTTTAACTTCTGGTTGGCCTTTTTGTTTTTCTTATTTTTTAGGATTTCCAATCATCAGCCAATGCAGTATGTCGTACCTTAAATAAAGTGGAGTCCACTGGAAAATCCTTTTGAACCACCTCACCAACTTCCAACTGAGAGTTCTGGGGCTCTGGATCAGAGGTTGCAAGGGCAGCATCTTCACAGGTTGTGATATGTATTGCAGATGGTTCAAGGTTACTTATTGAAGGGCCAACTGCCTCCTTGGGTAAATTTTTAGTCACAACAAACAAATAACGGTCAAGAGAAGCCATGGTTATATGATTGTCTACAATTTCAGTCTCAATGACCACAATAACATTGGTGGCCAAAAAAGTTTCATTAGGACCATGGGCATTCCTCTCAAAAATGGTTTCACCAGGACTCTTATCAGATATAGTTTTTTCCTTCCCAGATATAGCAGCATCTTTTGAGGCCCCATGATTAGGGATCCTTAGGTGAGGATGTAGTTTGAAACACTTATTGTTAGTGTGCCCAAACATGCAAGAATGGAAACAGCAGTAGGGCTTCTGTTCAGCAATGATTCTCTGCCAATACCCATTATGTTCAGTTCCCAGCCATATTTCATCAACAATTGGGAGGGTGAGGTCCCTTTCTACCAAGATTCTGGCCACAGATGGTCTTGATAAAGTAAAAGTTGGAACATCCAATTTAAGAGGTTTACCCAAGGCTTGTCCAATGTTAAACAAAACTTTATGGTTGAAAAAATAGAGCTTTAGCTGAGGGAGCTTGAACCAAATAGGAACTATAGTGAGTTCCTTCCCTGGATAAAAATCAGTAGGCCACTTTAAGATTTTCATAGTGTTGCCCTCAATCTGTAAAATTTGTTTAGAAAAGACTCTAGCATAATCATCTTCTCTAGTTAAATGGATGAGAATGTGTCTACCATCAATAAGACCCACTCTCCATGCTCCTTTAAGTTTGATGCCATCATAAAACTTTATTATGGCTTCCATTTTAGGATGACCTAGCTGAAATTTACCTATTAGAGTAATTTTGCAATTTTCAGTCAGGTTAAGAATATCTTCCTCATTATAAATAATTGTCATTTTACCACTTTTCCTACTCAGGGATTTAATGAAGGGGTCAGCCACCACATGGTAGCTTTGAGGGAAAACCAAATCATCAAAGCCTTTAATGGGTCAAAGCCTTTGCCTACAACATCAACAAAAGTGGTCTTTATCCATTGAATATTAGTGGCTAAATCCACATTGCTATGTTCAACCATCAGCTCTCCACATCAATGGAACAGTACCCCGACTACCACTTGAGAGAAAAGAGCTCCAGGGAACAGAAAAACCAGAAAGAAGCTTCCAAATAGAGAAGACAAAACAACAGTAAGGAGAGATCAGAAAGTAAAGAGGGGAAGGAGATCCCACCAACGTTAGGCAGTCCATGGGAACCCTAGATGAGCCAAACCAGCCACCACCTCCATCTTTTTATATATAAATTTATATATTAAATCAAAACCTACCTAGATGCACTTAATAAGTAGCATCTGATAGTATTCTATTAAAACATAAACTGTAAAAAGAGTCCCCAAAAGAAGTAAAAGACAGGTATATATATATATAT
>JXCR01140665.1:108954-122683 GCA_002079205.1 Phalaenopsis hybrid cultivar | reverse complement strand
GAAAACTATAAAAGAAAGAAGAGAGGACTTAGAAAAGAGTCTTGAAAATATTGGCAAGTTTTGAAAGTTTTTCTCTGGGGAGTTAGTTTGGAGAGATTTTCAGGAACCACTTTTTATTTACTTTATCCTTTTTGTTATTTTTTTTGAGTGATTGTAAAAGAGAAGAGATTTAAAGGAACTTCAAGAGTTTGGTGGAGTACTTGAGATAAGTTTTTATCCTTTTATTTTAGATTACTTTTGGTTTTAATCAAGATTGTTGTTGGTTTGACAATGATTTCTTTTTTAAACTAAAGTGTGGTTTTGTTTTCTCCATGGATTCTATAGTTTTCTTTATCTTTCTTATTAAAATGATAAGTAATTAAGTTTTGGATGGAAGTTGTGGAGATTATTGATCTTTAATGTTGGAAGAAGTTTTGATAATTTAAATCCATGCACTTCATTCACTTCTTGATTTGGCCAATCCAATTGTTAAAATTTGTTTTGAGAACATGTAAGAACCAGAAGCAATTGGAAAGAATCACATGAGGTTGTATGAATAAGAATGTAGTTCATATGATTGAGTGCATTTGGAAAGAATCACATGAGGTTGTATGAATGAGAATGTAGTTCATATGATTGAGTGCAAATAGGTAGAAAGAATCACATGAGGTTGTATGAATGAGAATGTAATTCATATGATTTAGTGCAAATAAATTTGGAAATAATGTTAAAATTTGTTGTGAGAACATGTAAGAACCGGGCTGGTATTGTCTAAGTCAACAATTGGTTAAAATTTATTGTGAGAACATGTAAGAACCGGACTGGTATTGTCTCAGTCAACAATTAGAAAGAATCGAATGAGTTGTATGAATGAGAATATAGTTCATATGATTGAGTGCAAATAAATAGGGAAATATTCATTGATGGGTGTAGAGTTAAAGGACTTTAAACTGACAGGTTAAAGCCCCTAACTTGGTTTATTATTTTAGGTTCTANATAATAACAGGTTTAAGCTCAAATGAATTAGCAGCAACATCAGGATTTTGAATAGTCAAGTGAAGTTCTTCTGCTGTCAGATTCACATAATCTTTTAAAGCNTCATTTCTAAGCTTAGCGATTTTCGAGGGTGAAAAATGTTTAGCCAAGAATTTTTGTGATAGTTCACCCCAAGTTTTAATAAATTCAGGTGCTAACAAATTTAACCAAGCCTTAGCTTTATCCCTTAATGAAAAAGGAAAAAGTCTAAGTCTAATAGCATTATTAGACACTCTCTCATATTTAAATGTAGCATAAATTTCAAGAAAACTAGCAAGATGTAAGTTAAGATCTTCAATAGGTGATCCTCCAAACTGATTATTTTGTACCATTTGGATAATAACAGGTTTAAGCTCAAATGAATTAGCAGCAACATCAGGATTTTGAATAGTCAAGTGAAGTTCTTCTGCTGTCAGATTCACATAATCTTTTAAAGCTCTTTGTCGATTTTCATTTATTGGATTATCTAAGTTATTCGTCATTTCTTGTAAATTTTTAATTTCTCTTTGCTGTTTTCAAATTTTTCTAATAATATGTTCTAATTTTGAATCGTAAGGTACTAAGCCTTCAGTTCAGATATTTTGCATAAAAAAATAAAANTCACATGAGGTTGTATGAATGAGAATGTAGTTCATATGATTGAGTGCAAATAAATAGGGTAATATTCATTGAATGGTGTAGAGTTAGAGGACTTTAAAGTGAAAGGTTAAAGCCTCCAACTTGGTTTATTGTTTTAGGTTCTGTTACAAGATGTTAACCTCCATATGGAGGAAATTGAGGGAACTCTAGAGTGAGAGCTAGTATTTTCTCTGCTTAGCAAGTTAATCCCGTACTCAATGGCCTATGCACAGTATAACAATAGTTTTGATGGCCTTTTTCAGTTATATTTCCCTATTTTGCAACAAAAACAAAAACTTTGATCTGAAGAAAAATAAGAATTTAACTTTTTAATTTATATATATTTATATTGGGATACTACGCAAGTATACATATAATTATCCAATAATATAGAACTTTTTGATTAAGACTTGAATATCGAGCCCATCGGGAAGATTATGCAATATGCACTTTTTAGAAAGTTTTTTTTATTTTTAGAAAGATAATTACTTAAACTAAAATAATTTTTGTAGGAATTTAAAATTTAAATATTTTTGGTATTTTTGATATTTTAACTAAACATAACAATTTAAAAAGATAACTAAAGTTTTTGTAGAAGAAAAGTATTTAATATGAAAATATCTTTCTTCTTATCATGAATCAGTAATAAGTATAGGAATTCAGTGTGGAAGTATGCAAATTTTGTTGTGCCAAATAGGAGCAATAATATTCTTTGCCCTTACTATAGATGCTATGAAGAACATTGGCTAATTTAAAGTTTGAATAGTTCTGAAGACCGGCTAGGCAGAGAAGATACTGCTCTCACTCTAGAATTCCCTTGATTCCCTCCACCTGTTCTCACATTGGAAGATACTAGCACTCACTCTAGAGTTCCCTCGATTCCCTCCACCTGAGGGCTAACATCTCGTATCAAAAACAAAATAATAAACCAAGTTGGGGGCTTTAACCTGTCACTTTAAAGTCCTCTAACTCTACACCCATCTATTAATATTTCCCTATTTATTTGCAATCAAGCATATGAACAACATTCTCATTCATACAACCTCATGTAATTCTTTCCAATTGTCGACTGAGACAATACCAACCCGGTTATTACATGTTCTCACAACAAATTTTAACATCTTGATTGACCAAATCAAGAAGTAAAAAGTGCATGGATTTAAATCATCACAACTTCTTCCAACATTAAAGATCAATACTCTCCATAATTCTCTGCAGATTTAAATCATCACAACTTCTTCCATCATTGAAGATCAATACTTTCCACAACTTTTGGATTTAAATCATCACAACTTCTTCCAACATTAAAGATCAATACTCTCCACAACATCCATCCAAAACTTAATTAAATCATCACAACTTCTTCCAACATTAAAGATCAATACTCTCCAAAACTTCCATCCAAAACTTAATTACTTATCATTTTAAGAAGAAAGATAGATAAAACTACTCAGAATCTATGGAGAAAACAAAACCACATTTTAGTTTAAAATAAGAAATCATTGTCAAACCAACAACAAGTCTCGATTAAAACTAAAAGTAGTCTAAAGCAAAAAGATAAAAACTTATCTCAAGTCCTCCACCAAACTCTTGAAGTTCCTTTGAATCTCTTCTCTTTACAATCACTCAAAAAAAAAAAAAGATAAAGTAAATAAAAAGTGGTTGATGAAAATCTCTTCGAACTAACTCCCCAAAAAAGAACATTCAAAACTTGCCAACATTTTCAAGACACTTTTCTAGGTCCTCTCTTCTTTTCTTTCATAGTTTTCCAAGAGGTGCCTTGGGATCTCTTCAAAATGTGTCTTGATTCGATGTATTTTCCCAAGAGACGCATCCCCAAGAGGTGCCTTGGGATCTCTTCAAAATGTGTCTTGATTCGATGTATTTGCTCAAGAGACGCATCCTTTCATGATAATTTTCGTCCATGGTGGTTACAACCACCAATTAAGCCAATGGGTGCCTCAAAAACCTCTTTGAAATTCATGAAAACCAATTTTACTCATCTTGTAACTGCCACTGGCGCTTAAGTGCGGGGTCTCGGTGCTTAGGCACGTCCTTCTGTGTTTAACCGACGCTTAAGCGCCGGATCTGATGCTTAGGACCAAAAACTCTTTTGCACAATTTTTCACCTTTTTGCTCCAAATTTGATCCTTTTTCACTCCTTTAAGAATTTTTTTCCATTTTTACTTGTATCTTCAAGAAAAACACAAAAAGACCTTCCATTAAAGCACGATATCTTAAAAAATAGGTATAAAAATGTGTCTAAAAATACTATATATTTTAGGTATATCACCGGTCTTCAGAACTATTCAAACTTTAAATTAGATAATGTTCTTTATAACATCTCTAATAAGGGTAAAGATTATTATTGCTCTTATTTGACACAATAAAATATGCATACATCCACAACAGAATTATTATACTTATTACCGATTCATGATAAGGAAAAATATATTTTCATATTTAGTGCTTTTCTTCTACAAAAACTCAAGTTATCTTTTAAGTTTGTATTGTTTTTGTCAAAATATTAAAATTACCAAAAAATTTAAACTTTCGTTACTGCGAAAACTTCCTTAGTTTAATAATTATCTTTTTAAAAATAGAAAGTTTTCCAAAAAATGCATATTGCATATCTTCCCTGTGGGTTCGATATTCAGGTCTTAATCAAAAAGTCCTATATTAATTGATAAAGATACCTATACTTGCATAGTATCCCAATATAAATTAAAAGTTAAATTCTTATTTTTCTTCAGGATTAAGTTTTTGGTTTTGTAGTGAAATAAGGAAATATAAGTGAAAAATATAATCAGAATTATTGTTATGCTATTGCTTTTAAGCAATTATCGGGATCAAGTTTTTGGCGCTGTTATCAAAAAGTGAAGTGAAAATTGTAAAGAATCTATTAATTTAAAAGCAAATTTCTATTTTTAGAATGTCTTATTTAAAGTTTAAGTTATTGTATTTTATTTTGTGTGTGTTCAGTTTTATTTTATTTTATGTTAGTGTATGCATATTTCAAGTTCTGAAGGACTAGTGCCCTACGATTCTGAATTAGAGAGAACTATTAGAAAAATTAAAAAAACCAAAAAAATTAAAAATCTTGAAAAATCCAAAAAAATTACAGAAATGGCAAACTAAAATGATCAAAATGCTGAAATTCATAAAGAGTTTAGACCTTTAAGAGATTATGCCAACCCTAGTGTAGATGAACTTCATTGTAGTATTCAAAAACCTACTGTAGTAGCTAATTCATTTAAGCTTAAACTTGCTATTATTCAAATGGTATCAAATAATCAATTTGGTGGATCACCAACTGAAGATCCAAATTTACATCTTATCAATTTTCTAGAATTGTGTGGTATATTTAAATACAATAGTGTATGAGATGATGCCAGAAGATTTAGGTTATTTCCTTTCTCACTGAGAGATAAAGCTAAGATGTGGTTGAATTCGTTAGCACATAGATCTATCAGAACTTGGGGTGATTTAGCACAAAAATTCCTTGCTAAATATTTTCCACCAACCTATCAGAACTTGGGGTGATTTAGCACAAAAATTTCTTGCTAAATATTTTCCACCATCAAAAGCTATCAGAACTTAGGGTGATTTAGCACAAAAATTCCTTGCTAAATATTTTCCACCATAAAAAACAGCGAAGCTTAGAAATGATTTAATCAGTTTGAAGGGGAATCTATTTACAAAGCAAGGGAAAGTTTAAAGAACTCTTAAGAAAGTGTCAACACCATACTATATAATAATTCAAACTTTTTATAATAGATTAGTTGGATCTCTTAGATCAATTATCGATGCCGCTACTGGTGGTTCATTAATGTCAAAACCATTTCATGACGCCTATGCTTTAATTGAAGAAATAACTACCAATAAGTTTTAATGGCCTTCAAATAGGGTGAATCTTAAGAAAGTAACAATATTCATGAAACTGATGCATTTGCTTGTTAGCAAATCAAGTTGCTGCAATTTCAAGGAAGTTGACCAATTTGGAATGAATTTTTCTCAATAGCAAATCAAGTTGCTGCAATTTCAAGGAAGTTAGACCAATTTGGAATGAATTTTTCTCAATCAATTTTCTCAAGTTGCTACAATTTCAAGGAAGTTAGACCAATTTGGAATGAATTTTTCTCAACCAATTTTCATGATTGAATAGAATTAGGCCAAATGGTAGATTCTCAAGCATCATTAAAAACTTTGAATGCCATAAGTAACAAGCAGAATAACCCATATTTAAATTATTATAACTGAGGTTGGAAAAACCATCCCAACTTTAGCTGGAAGGTAATAATCAACAATGGGGGAATAACCAAGTAAACCCATTGGAAAACTGGAAGAATCAAGGGAATAATAATTATAGATCTACTTATCCTCTTGGTTTCAATAGTAATATACAATTTAAGGAGAAGAAGTTGTCTATAAAGGAAGTGGTGTTACAAATGAGAAATCAATTACAAAGTCAAGGAGCTACAATTAGAGATATTTAGAATCAACTTGGGCAAGTAGCAAATTCATTAAGTAACAGATCCCAAGTAACTCTTCTGTAATACTGAATCAAATCCAAAAGACCAGAATAAAGAGCAAGTAAAAGCCGTTCAACTTAGACGTGGAAGAGAGTTGGAAGGTAGGGTTAAAAAAGAAATTGAAGTTGAGAATGAAGAAATTTAAGAATCAAAAGAGGACGCTCCAAAAGATTTTAAAATACTTATTTCTCCACTAAAAATTGATTTGGAAAAACCACCACCTCCATTTCCTCAGAGACTTTATCAGCAGAAGTTGGATAAGCAATTTTAAAAATTTTTGGAAATATTTAAGAAGCTTACAATTATATTCAATTTGCTGAAGCCTTAGAACAAATGCCAAGCTATGTAAAGTTTATGAAGGATATTATCAATAGAAAAAAGAAGTTTGAAGATAATGAGACTGTTGCACTTAGTGAGGAGTGCGGTGTTATAATTCAGAAAAGCTTTCTGAAAAGCTTAAAGATCATGTTAGCTTTATAATTATATTTGCAATAGGAGACAAATTTTACGGGAAAGCTTTATGTGATTTAGATGCAAGAATTAACTTTTTTCCATTATCAATATTCAAAAGATTGGGATTAAGATAAATAACCCCTACTATTATAACTCTACAGCTAGCTAATCATTCGATAACATACCCTAAAGGAGTTATAGAAGATGTCATAGTGAAAGTGGATCAATTTATCTTTCTTATTGATTTGTATGCTAGATATGGAGGAAGATAAAGAGATAACTATCATTTTGGGGAGACCTTTCCTAACCATAGTACCTATCATTTTGGGGAGACCTTTCCTAGCCACAGGAAGAGCAATGATAGATGTGCAAAAAAGAGAATTAACAACGATCGCCAATGATCAAACTGTTACTTTCAATATTTCAATATTAATGAAATATCCTGCAAAAGATAAAGATGATGAATGTTATAGGATGGATGTTATAATATATATAAGTGAATGTCATTTCAAAACAACTTATAAACAAAAATTTGAAGAAAAAGATTTGGAACCCGAGCAAGAAGAGGAATTAGATCGATGTGAAGAAATTTTTAAGATTCAAACTATGTTCGATAAAGTTTTGAAATTTTGGGCACGATAGACAAAGATAAATCATTTTGTCCATCAATTTAAAAACCTCTAGACTTGAGTTGAAGTTACTTCCTGAACATTTAAAATATGCCTTTTTAGGAGATTCCTCTACTTTACCAGTTATAATTTCTTAAAAATTAACGATGAAAGAAGAAGAAAGGTTGATGAAAATTTTGAAAAAATTTAAGAAAGTCTTTGAATGGATAATTGCTGATATTAAAGGAATCAGTCCTTCAATTTGTATGCATAGAATTCATATGGAAGAGACTGCAAACCCTAGGCTGATCCTCAAAGGAGATTGAATCCTGTTTGAAAGAAGTTGTTAAGAAAGAAATTTTAAAGTGGTTAGATGCTGGAATTATCTACCCTCCTTCAGATAGTGCATGGGTTAGTCTAATTCATTGTGTTCCTAAGAAAGGAGGAGTAACTGTAATTGTGAATGAACATAATGAATTAACATCTACTAGACAAGTTATAGGGTGAAGAATATACATTGATTATAGAAAGTTAAATCTTGCCACTAGGAAGGATCATTTTTCATTACCCTTTCAAGATCAAATGCTGGATAGACTAGCTAAGCATAAATACTATTATTTTCTGGATGGATATAATGGTTATCACCAAATACAAATATCTCCTGAGGATCAAGAGAAAACAACTTTTACTAGTCCTTATGGTACTTTTGCTTTTAGAAGGATGTCCTTTGGTTTATGTAATGCCCTTGATACATTTCAAATATGTATGATGGTAATTTTTTGTGACTTAATTGAAAAATGGATTGAAGTATTCATGGATGCTTCTTCAGTGTTTAGAACATCATTTGCTCATTTTTAGAACATTTATCTAAAGTTCTTAAGTGCTGTGAAAAAACAAATTGTCTTTAATTGGTAAAAATGCTAATTTATTGTAGCAGGAGGAATTGTATTAGGTCATCAAATATCAGAAAATGTTATCGAAATAGATCCTACTAAAATTCAAGTGATCGCTAATTTACCTTATCCAACAAATGTATGAGAAATTAGGAGTTTTTTAGGTCATACTGGATTCTACAGGCGATATATTAAAGAATTTTAAAAGATTGCTAAGTTCTTATGTTATTTGCTGGAGAAAGATGCAATTTTATATTTTGATAAGGAATGCCTAAAGGCTTTTAATTTATTAAAAGAAAAATTAATCACTACACCAATTATAGTTTCAACAAATTGGGAAAAACCTTTTGAATTGATGTGTGATACTAGTGATTATGCTATAAGAGTTGTTTTAGGACAAAAATATGATAAAATTTTCAAAATAATTTACTATGCTAGTAAAACTCTTAATCAAACTCAAATCAATTATACATCAACTGAAAAAGAGTTATTAGCAATAATATATGCTTTTGATAAAGTTAGATCATACTTAATTGGAACTCATTGTGTAGTGCATACAAATTATTCTGCTATTAAGTACTTAATGAAAAAGAAGGATGTTAAACCTATACTTATAAGATAGATTCTTCTTTTGCAAGAATTTGATTTTGAAATAATAGACGGAAAGGGGACTAAAAATCAAATTGCTGATTATTTATCCAGGCTTGAGTTAGAAAAACCACTCTGTTTTGAATAAGAAATTAATGAACATTTTCTAGATGAAAAATTGTTCACTATTAAGTAGTGGCATGTTCCGTGGTATGCCGACATTATAAAATTTATTTTTAGCGATATTATACCCTATAGAATGACATGCCAACAAAAGAGGAAATTTATTTCTGAAGCTAAGACTTATTTTTGGGATGACCCATTTTTATACAAATAAGGAAATGATCTAATTATTCAAAGATGTGTACCATTAGAAGAAAATTATGAAATTATCCAAAAATGTCATAATTCTGAATTTGAGGGGACATTTTGGTGTTGATAAAACAAGTTACAAAATTTTACAATCTGGATTCTATTAGCCTAAAATTTTTAGAGATGTTAATGTTTATATCAAAACTTGTGATAGATGTTAACGAGTATGCAATACTCTAGAAGAAATGAGATGCCCCTCAATTATATGCTAAAATTTGAAATATTTGATGTTTGGGGATTAGATTTCATGGGACCATTTAGATCATCTTTCAGAAATTTATATATTTTGTTACAGTGGATTATGTATCCATGTGGATAGAAGCTGTTGCTTTACCTCGATGTGATGCTCAAAGTGTTGCAATTTTTTTTAAAATGAACATATTTTATAGATTTGGGATGCCGAGAGTTATCATTACTGATGGGGCAAGTCATTTCAGAAATGCCATTGTGGAGAAGTTATTAAAGAAATATCATATAAATCATAGGATTGCTATTGCTTATCATCCTCAGAAAAGTGGTTTAACTGAATTATCCAATCAGGATATTACAAGAATTATTGTAAAATCTGTTAATCCAACAAAAATAGATTGTTCAGTCAAACTTGACTATGCTTTGTGGGCTTATAGGACTGCATCCAAAACTCATGTAGGAATGTCCCCATATAAGCTAATATTTGGGAAAGCTTGTCACTTACCAGTTGAACTTGAGCATAAAACATATTGGGTGATTAAAGAGTTCAATTATAATCTGAAAGATGCTGGTGAGAAAAGGTTATTGCAATTAAATGAGCTTGAAGAGATAAGGAATGAATCTTATGAGAGTGCCAAAATTTATAAAGAAAAGATGAAGATGTGGNAAATTTTCAGCCAGGGCAACAAGTTTTGCTATATAATGCAAGGTTAAGATTATTTCCAGGCAAACTTAAGTGCAGGTGGATGGGCCCATTTGTTGTGATAAAAGTTTATCCTTATGGAGCTATGAATATTAAAGATCCTAAGTCTGAGAATATATTTAAAGTTAATGGGCATAGAATGAAACCTTATTTTATAGGGGATCGACATAAACTTAAAGATGGAATGATGTTGGGTTAACCAGAATAAGTACTGGTTACGTCGGGCTGACGACGGAAAACCAAGCGCTTTGTGGGAGGCAACTCATAGTGATCAATGTGTTTTTTTATTATTATTGTTTTGTGTGTGATTAAGAAAATTTGGGTTGTATTTTTGAAACTATTATGTGTCAGTAAAAATTTTAAGACTTTATTTAGTGACCAAGACATGTTAGAATAAGAATTTGGATGTTAAGTTGACTAGTGCAAAAATGTGCACTGGCGCTTAAGCGCCAGATCTGACACTTAAGCGCAATAGTTTAAACACATGTGCAAAATTAATATTCTGGAAGGTTTAACTGCTAATTACTTTGTAAAAACATGTCAAGGCAGTTTCTAAATGTGTCTAGGATTTATTAGAAGGATTTAGACCTATAAATAGAAGGTTTTTGTGAAGGAATTTTACCCTAGATCATTTCTAGCCCTAAAAGTCTAAGAGAAAGTGAGATTTAGAGAAAATGTCTTCATGGGAGAAGGATTTGAAGAAAAAGGAAGAAACCATGAGGAAAAGGTTCATTAGTCAAAGTGCACAAGAGATGTATAATGGTTTCTTAGCTGTTAGTATTGAATGGATATCAGAGAAGACCAATAAAATGGAAAATATTATGACTTTGTTGGAGACCAACGTACTTGAGTTGCATGCACATCTAGAGCATATTGTATGAAAATTGAAGATGCAATTTAGCCACACAAATTATATAAAGTAAGCAAATAAGGTGATGTTCATAAAGCAGAAATGGGTTGAAGAAGATAGTATCAGAGCTCGTCACCACCATCCGTTTTATCAATTCTATATTCCTGGAGAGAGTAATGAAAGACAAGAATTTATTGTTCCTTTGAATGAAGAATGGAATTAAGTTTAGTGTTAGAATTTGTGTGTTAGAAGTTGTTGTTTTCAAGTGGTTTAGTTTTTAAGTCTTGTTTTTAGTATTTATGACTTCTTTATGTATAATAATTGTTGTGTATTTGTATTTAGGAAAATTTTCTCATCCAAGACTATTTGGAGTGAGAATTAGGTGTTTAAAAGTATTTGTACTTGTTTGTGAATTAATATAAGTTTATTTGTGTGAAATTATGTTTTATTTTTAGCCTCGAATTGAAATAGTTATTATAGAGAGTTTTGAGAGAGAGGGGAGTTATAAGAAGTCGAAAATATACATTTAAGTGCTATGAGAAAATTTAGGGGTGGTTTACTTAGGAAAATAGTGCATTTTACTTTAATTTAAAAATTTTGAAAATCATGCACTAGCACCTAAGTGCCACATCTCGTGCTTAAGCGCGAGCCAACCCGAGAGGCAGGTGCCTAAGCGCCACTTACCCGCGCTTAAGTGCCAGTTCACAAAAACCAGTTGACGAACAGATAAAAGTGAAATTATGGCCCAAAAATCACCATTTTTATGCCTCCCGTCACCTTTAACCTCTCAAAATCATGATTTTGGAAGGCTAGGGCACATCTAAAGTGAAAATTGTCTTTATGGAATCAAGTGAAATTTGCTAGATCCAAGTTCTTTGAGGTAAGAGCTTTACTTCTATGCAAAAATTTTGGATGTTCGCCATGTATTTTGAAGCATTTGGAGAAATTCAAAAATTCACTATTCATGGTAAAAAATGAGAAAAAGATCTATGGAAATTGCATGGGAAGTGTAGATTATACTTTGGAAGTTTACTTAGTAATTTAGACTTAATTTTTGAAGTTATTTTTGGAATTTATAAAATTTGTAGATTGACACCAAGAATGAAGAGGAGCAAAGGAAAGAGCCCTTTCAATTTGAGTAAATTTGTTAGTTCGAAGGCTCAGGATCGGTATAGTGATGCGTTGCAATCACGGAAACTGATTCAGAAGAGGTGCTTTAGGAGTCCAGGTAGAGACGTAGAGGATTTGATCATTCACCAATAGTGGGAACAATTCTGCTGTTTTTCTGTTGTGGCAGTTATTTCTGTTGTTAGGGAGTTCTATGCAAACCTCCCTGAGGCTGAAGATAATAGAGTCATGGTTCGAGGAAAGTTGGTACCTTTTTCACCGAAAGTAATCAACTTGTTTTATCATCTGCCACATGATACTTTATGTTTTTATGCAAATTATAGTCCGACTGAAGCGGAGTTAGATGATATTATTTCTTACTTGACTATTGGAAGAGGACTTTGAAAGATCACTAATGAGAGGAGAGTCAACTTCCCAACTTCAATGTTATGTGCACCTTCAAAGGCCTAACACTATTTTATTTTTGCTCGTCTGCTACCAACAAATCATCTCAGTGAAGTGACCAGAGAGAGAGTGACTTTAAATTGTTATATCCATGAAGGAAAGCTCATCAACTATCATCAGTTCTGCCACCGTCATTATTACTGTAGGTCTGGGATTTGCTTCCTTGATATTTTCTTTGTGTGAGTAGGCTGGAGTTAAATATGATAGCTGGGAGGAGGTGTTGTTACCTCTAAAGCCAATCATTAAGGTGAATGTAAAGACTCATTCTGAGCATTCTATTTTTGTCTTGAGAGGAGGATTTTCTAGGAGTTATGGAATGGAGACGTCTGCTGCTTCTTCATCTAGACCATCTACCTCACGTGCTTCTACATCTTGTGGTGAGCCTACTGAGACCCTAGATCAATTATTGTAGAGGATGATGGATAATATTAATTTTACCGCTGACAAGATACAAAATTTAGAGCATTTTGCAGAGCATACTGATAGGTATAAAAGGAGAAAAAGTGATTATGAAGAGAAATGTCACTCATCTTTAGAGAGCCTCATTAGGGGTAACCAAGGAGTACAATTTCCTCCATATCCTAGATACCCTGATTATGAGCCTGCAAAAGTTTGAGATAGCGGTGATTCAGAGGATGAAGAGTAGAACTGAGAGATTTATTTTATGATTGTAATTTAATATGAACTATGTGGTCTGGGCTTGCTACATTTACATCTTTGTGTTGGTTTGAACTATGTGATGTGGTTTGTACTTTTATGTTTAAGTGAGAATTGTGATGTGATGTGTTTTCATGTTTTGGACTTCATACATGTATGCATGTTTACTTGTTTATATATTGTGATGTGTGAGACTTTTATTTTTAATTGTATTGTAATGTTTGTGTTAGCTAGTAGTTTGTTTTAAAATTCTAAGGTAGTAACTGTTGTGAGTTTTGTGATTTAGTTACTTTAAAACTTAACTTAATTCTATGTCTTTCGTAAAGTTGAAAATCTTACTAACCTAGGTCTTAAATTTGAAACTTAGGAAACTGCTACCTTGTATTTTTCTTTTATCATGTTAGTGTGTTTATTTTTATGTTGAGATTGTGAAGTCAAGTTAGTGTGTTAGTTTGCTTTTATATTTATACCGACTGTTTAGAAGTCTATTGAATCTCTACATATTAAATTAAAATGAAAATATTAGAAAATTTGATCAAAATTAATTTTACTCCTGTTTTTAGTTTTATACTTGTATCATTAGGGTATAAAAATTCCTGTATGTTATTCTTATTTTCATTTCTGCTTATATATATTTGATGCTAAACAGTTTAATCTGATAAAAATTTAAGTTTGGGGGG
>JXCR01140665.1:94315-108783 GCA_002079205.1 Phalaenopsis hybrid cultivar | reverse complement strand
TTTAGACTTTTATTTTTAATACTTAAATTTCTTTTATTAAAGATAATTTTCAAAGCTAATATTATATTTATAAGTAAAAGTTTTGTATCAAGACTTTGCTTTAGGAAAGGAAAAGTAGAATTCAAAATTATTAAAGGCCTATCCAGATATAGTAATCCTTGCCTAAAAAGAAAAGAAAAGAAAAAGAAAAAAAAGAATAGAAAAAAAGAGAAAATAAAAAGAATTAGTGCCTTATCAAAAATTTGTTCTACAATTGATCTTTTTAAAGTATAAGACTTGAGAAAATCTTATGCTTATAGATATAATATAGTAAGTAAAATTATTCTTAATAAAAATTTATAAGTGAAGATAATAAAAGAACTAAATTCTAAATTTGGAAGACTTACAATCTTTCTGAATTTGATAGGAAATTTTATTTTCATCTTTCTTAACAGTAAAAATTTCTAAACTTTAAGTTGATCTCATTTACTGAATATTTTTTTTAAATTGGACTACTATATTTCTAAATCTAAATTTTAGTAACTCCTAAGGAAACTCATATACATATCATACATATTTAGTTTTTAAAGATTGAAGTGTCACTTGAGGACAAGTAACATTTTAAGTTTGGGGGATTTTGATACGCCTAAAAAATATAGTGTTTTTAGACACATTTTTATACCTATTTTTGAGACATTTCACTTCAATGGAAGATATTTTCAGGTACAGGTAAAAAGGTGAAAAATGCTTAAAGGAGTGAAAAAGGATCAAATTTGGAGCAAATAGGTGAAAAATGTGCAATAATTTTTTGGTGCATGAGCGCTAGATCCGACACTTAAGCGTTGGGTGAACAGAGAAGGCCGCGCCTAAACACCAGAGGCCACGTGCTTAAGTGCTAGTGGCAGTTATTTGACAAGTAAATTCAGTTTTTGCAAATTTTGAAGAGGTTTTTGAGGCACCTATTGGCTTAATAGGTGGTTACAACCACCATGGATGAAAATTATTGCGAAAGGATGCATTTCTTGGGAAAATACATCTGATCAAGACACATTTTGAAGAGATACCAAGACACCTTTTGGAGATTTATGAAAGAAAGAAGATTGGGAGCTTTAAAGAGGTCCTGAAAGTACTGGAAAAGTTTTGAAAGTTCAAAAAATTTGGGAGTTAGTTGGAGAGATTTTTAGGCACCACATATTTATCCTTTTTTTTATTTCTAGTTTTATATTGAGAGTGTTGTGAAAGAGAAGAGATTCATAGGACCTTCAAGAGTTTGGTGAAGGACTTGAGATAAGTTTTTATCTTTTATTTTAGACTACATTTGGTTTTAATTGAGACTTGTTGTTAGTTTGACAAAGATTTCTACTTTTAAACTAATGTGTGGTTTTGTTTACTTCATGGATTCTCAGTAGTTTTCTTTATCTTTCTTCTTAAAAAGATAAGTAATTAAGTGTTGGATGGAAGTTGTGAAGAGTATTGATCTTGAATGTTGGAAGAAGTTGTGATGATTTAAATCCATATACTTCATTTACTTCTTGATTTGGAAAATCCAGATGTTAAAATTTATTGTGAGAAAAAGTAGGAATCGTGATGGTATTGTCTCAGTCAACAATTGAAAAGAATAACATGAGATTCTATGAATGAGAATGTAGTCCATATGATTGAGTGCAAAGAAATAGAGAATTATTTATTGAAGGGTGTAGAGTTAGAGGACTTTAATGTGGCAGGTTAAAGCCCTCAACTTGGTTTATTATTTTAGGTTCTGATACAAGATGTTAGCCCCCATGTGGAGGGAATCGAGGGAACTCTAGAGAGAGAGCTAGTATCTTCCTTGCCTAGCCGGTCTTCAGAACTATTCAAACTTTAAATTAGCCAATGTTCTTTATAGCATCTATAGAAAGGGTAAAGAATATTATTGCTCTTATTTGACACAACACAATATGCATACATCCACTAGAAAATTCCTATACTTATTACTGATTCATGATAAGGAGAAATATATTATCATATTTAGTGTTTTTCTTCTACAAAAAACTCAAGTTATCTTTTTAAGTTTACACTATTTTTGTCAAATAATTAAAATTACCAAAAATATTTAAAATTTATTTGCTTCAAAAATGTCTTTAGTTTAACTAATTATCTTTTTAAAATTAGAAAATTTTCCAAAAAGTGCATATTGCATATCTTCCCTGTGGGTTCGATATTCAACTCTTAATCAAAAAGTCCTATATTACTTGATAACAATGCGTATACTTATGTAGTATCCCAATGTATATTAAAAGTTAAATTTTTATTTTTATTCAGGACCAAGTTTTTGGTTTTTTTGTGAAATAAGGAAATATAAGTGAAAAATATAATTAAAATTATTGTATACTGTTGCATATAAGCAGTTATCGGGGATCAGGGGTGTTGGGTTACACTTAGGTCTAGGTTGGGCTAAGGATGGGCTAGGTCCAAATTGAAGGCTGAAAATGGTCTATATGAATGTAATGAAGAGTTCTCAACATCAATTGGGTATTAATTTTGGGGTTAGGGCACTCAATTTGGTGAAATTTGGGGACATTTCCAATTTGGGGATTTTTGACTTGGGTTAAAATTGAGTGAAATTGAGGCTTGAATAAGGCAAATTTAAGGTCTAATTTGATGTTTAGAATTGTTATGAAGAGTTTAGGATTTGAATTGGGGCAAATTGAGCAGGCTATGGGGTTTAATTTTGTGGGGTTAAGTCATATAGTCAAAATTGGGGGTTTAACTTGGATCAAAATTAAGCTCAAAGTATGGGTTAATTAAGCTTGGATTTGGTTTGATTTGTTCATATGCAAGATGAATTTGTGTGTAGAATTGAAATTGAGTGGAATTGGGGCCAAATTGATGGATATTTGAGGTGAATTTGGGGAAATTAGGCTTTTAAAGGCAATTTGGGGGCTTTGGTCAAAATGGTCAAATTGGCCAAATTGGGTTCAATTGAAGGGTCCAAATTGGTTTTAGAGTCATTTTAAGTGATTTTGGATGTTTTGAGAAAGTTTGTGGTGCCAAGGGTATTTTTATAATTTTGGCAAATTTGAGGGTATTTTGGTAATTTTGGGATTTTTTTGTGGTTTTGGGAAATTTGGGTATTTTGAAATAGTTTGAAATGATTTTTGAATAATTTTGGGTATTTTGGATGAATTTGAGAATTTTGGTCAAATTTGGGGTTTCAAGTGCATTTAGGTAATTTGGGTGGATTTAGGGGCAAAAGACCAAGTTGGAAATTTTGGTAGAATTTGGGTGCCAACCACCATATATGAGCTATGGATCAATGAAATCCCCATTTGGGTCCTCTATGTATTGGTCTTTAGCTAAACCATAGCATAAGGATAGTGGGTCTAGGGGACCATTTACATGAGTCTCCCAAAAGATCAAGGGATCAAAGTTAACAATTTTGGGTTTAGGGTTGCAAGTGAATATAGGTGATAGTGAGTGTAAGTGAGTGAACTAGATCCAAAATAACACCTAGGGTCAGCCCTAAGGTCAAGCATCCCTATTGGGACTCTCCTTGAGATCCTCCATATTGAACCCACCTACTAAGTGCTAGAGGTTAGGACCAATATGTGGAACTTCAAGTTGATGAAAGAAGAGTTCATAATTTCTAATTGTATGGGTTTTTTTTCTAGTTTTCTAGGAATAGTCAACAGGAAAGTCCTATGGCTAAACTCTAGGCTTACTAAAGAGGAAAAACTAAACCTCAACCAAAAGTGAGGTCAACACATGTAATCGATGTTGAAAACCAAATTGCAATTGCCTCCATCAAAACCAAATTGCACCCATCCAAGCTGGCCAATCTCAATTGGCTTTGACATTTTTCTGTCCTCTACCTAAGCAATTAATTGAACCCAAATTGATACCATGAGCCCCACCCTAAGCCACTCTATTTAAGCCACCTCCTTCATGGCCAAAAAAGGGAGAAATCAATTTCTTTGGGGAGACTCTATCCAATTGCTTCCAAACACTCTCCAAGAACTCCTAAGCTCAAGCCCACCACTTCCCTCTCTAGATTCCCCTATGAGAGCTCAATTTTTAGTTCAAAATTTAGGAAAAACGAGGACACTTTTCTGTCATAGCTCCACACACCACCAAACTTCAATTAATTGTGCACACACCATCCACTGAGTGAGAGAAGTTGATTCCCACAAAAGCCCCATCACAGAGAGCCTCTAACATAGCTCTAGACCAACGCCTGAAATCCATTTTGATCGAAACATACCTAAACAAGGCCTAGAACTTCATCCAGAGGTTCATTGGACCCAACCAAAGCTGCCACAACAATATGATTGATGCCTCCCCTCTCAAAAAATTGTATAAAACTTCAACGCTAAACAGAGCTTCATTTGATTCTCCATACGTACTTACTGTATTTCATACCATATAAGCCATATAGATATACTCATCTTGAGTAGATGCAGATATAGGAACAAACCCCATTCAATTTATTTGGGCTTGGACAAAGATCTTAAGGTTTTAGTGTGAACTATTCTCAAGTTGGCTCGTTTGGAGACGATAAATGGGTGTCGTTCGATCGCACGTTTATTAGATGGACGACTAAGATCGTGTTGGACAAACTCTTCAAATGAAAAGGTGGGCCTCGTCACAGCTGAGGTGGCTAGCGATGTCAAATAGCAGAGTGCCACGTGGAAGCTTGGAGCGGACGAGGATGAGTTAGCGCCGCGTGTTTAAGTTGAAAAATATGCATTTTTTTGGATTTATTTAAATGCTTGAACTTCAAAAACTCATATCTTTCTCTAAAAAAATAAAAAAAATAAAAGAAAAATACCCCCTTAGTAAATAAAGAAAAATAATGTGGATGAAAAATAAAAATTATTTGATGACTCTCTATTTTTTAATGAACTAAATACTATTTGGAGTATTTTAATTCATTATGATCAAACATTACTCACCATGGCTTGGAATTTTGTGGGTTTGCTCCTCATGACAAAGGCTATGTCCTCAAATTTTTTCAAGTTCAAAGGACATCTCTATGCTTCTAACCTTAATTTTCAAGCTAAGATGACTATTTTAGCTTATTTTAATTATATAAATTAAAATACCCATTGGAAATTTATGGAAATAATTTTAGTAGGTTTTTTATGGTTAGAGAAGCTTAGGAAAAATGATAAAATGATTTGAATTATTTTGTACTTTTCTATAGTTAATTAAATGTGTATATCTTGCTTTAATTCATGTAAATGAAATGCTAATTAAAAATTGACAAAATCAGTTCCACACTGTGAATAAAAATCATATTTACCCACTCTTAAAACTTAAAGATTATTTCACTAAGTTTGAGCACTAAAGTTGATTTTCTAAGAAACCTTGTATTTTGTACAAATAATAATTGTATTAAATTAAATACATTTGGGAAAATTATGACAATTAGTTTTCTGAGTTTCTTATAATCAGAGGCACTTAGGGGAAATAAAAGTAAATTTTGAGAAAATACTAGTTTTTTTAGTTTTGTTTTGAATTTAAAAAAAGTAAAAGTAATTAAAAATCTAAAAAATACCAACATATTTTAAAATGTATCTAATTGTTCCCTGATCACTTAGAATTCATTAGGATATTTTTCCTAATTTTTCTAAGTTAAAAATAAATTTGTAAGAGCTTAAAATGAATTTATCTTATTTTTGCTTTAATATAATTATAATAAATAAATTAAAAATTAAAAATGCAAAATTTCTTTCTCTTAGTTCCTTGGGCTCAGAGAGGTTTAATAAAAATATAAAAAATAATTTTTATAAATAAAACATCTTTTCCATTCAAATGAAATCATAAAAATGAATAATAATTACAAAATTTAGTTAAGGAGTTAATTTAAAAAAATCATGAAATTTTGTCTGAGTGTAAGTGTTTCTCTGATTTAAGGGGACCTATAGAGATTTTCTCATGAATAAAAACCTTATTTTTGTATAGTTAAGTAAAATCAACTTTGAAAATACTACTTTTTAAATTCAAGTACGTATTTAAATTAAATTAAATTTTGAAAACCCACATTTCCTCCTATGATGTTTTAATTAACCCATAGATAGGACGCTATAAAATTCTCAAATTCATTTGAATTTTGGTTAATGATTTATGAAGTGAAGAGCCCCAAAGATAGAAGGGTAGTCTTAGACTTTGGTGCCTTAATCAAGATTTAGAAATAATTAAAGGGAAGATGGGTAATTTTGATCCTAATGAACATTTTTTGATGATTGAAATGCAACAGTTTTAAAATGAAGAAACTCACTTACTACCATTTCTATATTGAGAATAAAATTGTAATTCTCTTAATTTTTATGACTTGGGAGTCAATCAAAATTAAACAATTTTTAAGCGATGGGTTTGAGTTAGAAAGATAATGTTTCATTAATTTTAAGTCCATAATTGATGAAAATGTGATCTTTCAATAAGAACACTTCTCATTTAAATAAAAAGTTTATTAATTACCATTTCACCTATTGTGATTGCTCGGGGCATGGTAGTGACCTAGGCTTGACATTTAAACACATTTGGTCGGATTTAGAAGATAACATGACTGATGATTAACACCTCTTTACACTACAAACGAAATTTTTAACTTTGGAAACTAATACCTTTACTTACCTAAATTTGCCTTAGGGACACACACCCACTCTTAAATTAAATATTAGTTGATTAATGGAGTGTCCTAGCCTTGGGATAAATAGAACATCAATTTTCCTTGAGCAATGGGATAACCTTAGCTTAACCTTGGATGATCAATAGAACAATATGATATGTTTAAAATAAAATCAAAATATTTCAAGAAGTCATCAAAGTGGCTTAGGATCATGCCTCGAGCACTTTGAAATCTCTTGGATATTTTGAAGGGCAAATTAAACTTGTTATATTTTATTCTAAAATTATCCAGTAAAATCTTCCAAGACTCAATAAAGTCATAACTGGGGGTTTGATAGCTATATCTTCATCTACTCCTGCAATTTAAATTCCTTGTAAAATTATAAACCTATTGTCAAAGCTAACCTTTCATGTGGAGGAGCGAGAAGAATCGACAGGTACGCTTTTAAGTTATTACATTTACTTTTTGTACCTCTTGTTTCTTGCTTCTATGTTTAAAGTCACCTGCATGTCAAAATCAAAACTAAAAATTAAACAAGATAAAATTCACCGCCACAACAGTCAAAATATAAGACAACTCAAAATTTAGTCACAAACAAAACAACAAAACAAAAATTGCATTTAAATTAAAATGTCTCTATCGGATAACCGGGAATTCCTCGAAGGAGGCAGCCTACGACTGCTAACGAGATTTCCCACTGTTTAAATGAAAGTATGGAACTCATTTAGTTGAGTTTAGTAAATTCATTTGGACTAAGTGAATCCGAAAGAAAATAGTGGTGTCGGAATGAGGGAACTGTAGGATCCTAATTGGTGTCGCTCTAAGACTATAATAATCCCCATAACATTTAAATAACCATGACCTTAGGAAACACTTGATTTGACATCAAGACTTGACACATTAGAAAACTTAAACTTACCATGACGAGGAGCTTGGAGCTAGCATTATGGGCATCGCGACCATCTTCAACAACAAAACATGTCTACACCAGCTAAACCATTCCTTAGAGTTAAACAACAAACCATATAATTTCGAGGTTGTCTACCTAGTGTGACATAAATCCTCAACTTATCCTTACGCCTTTGTATGACTCTGCTATACAATATTAGCCCTTACTCAGTTTAGGATTTCGAGGTTGTTGTTCATCACGACCTAAATCCTCACATCTTCCATGTTATTTATGTGATCGTTTCACAAGAATGTAAGCTCTAATTAATAAAATTGATAGGATTAGACATTTAAATATTTCTCCTCTAAATTGAAGCCAAACCATAGGATAGATTGGCAAGTCACCGAGGTTCTCCTTCGGATCTATGATATCCCCTATTTCTTCTTCCTTTGAATTCTAAAATTAAATGTTCCAAATTTGAGTCATTCCCCTTCACACCTCTTTGTCTGATTTTGTTGAAGCATCCAATTACTTTGACCTCTTTAAAGATAATATCCCCTGATTTTTATCGAGAGTTTTCTTAGGTGACTTCGGTTGTCTAAGATGTAGTTAATTATAAAGGCTTGCCTTTATAGGAAACTTTTCTGAACCCAACTTAATATAAAACCTATTTAACTTTTCATGTTAAATAGGAGAACTTATCGGCTTATAAAAAAATGGTTTCATAGACCAAGCGAATGTCATATATTTCTTTTTTTTTTTTATTGACCCTCTCCCTCAAGTCTTGTGTTTATCTTTCGGGATAGATTCATAGCTGAGGTGTAATGATCTTTCACTAAACTTTGAAAGATATAGGATCAGTTTGATTTCATATTTTTCTAATATATATATATATATATATATATATGTAAATTAAAATGTCTTTCTGAAGCGTGCGATGGAATTCCGATTTCAGTGGCCAACAGCTTCCAACGGACAACTCCTTAACCAAATAGTGTCGGCAGCTTCTGGTGACTCCACTGGGGAAAAGTTTCTTTCTCCATTTAAATCAGGGATAACTACCTTCATACATGGGTAATGTGTCCATGTACCTCATGGACCAGATTACCCTTCATCCATTCACATGCTTCATCCATTCTTTCTTGGGTAAGTACGGTCAACTCTTTTGGACTTTAGGATCATCTGTTCGATCACCTTTGAACAGAGAGGTTCAAGAGTTCATTAGGACTTTTAATCTTTGTGTGGGGTTGGGCCCCCAATAGGTTTGTTGGTGGACCAGTTCTGCTTGGGTGATCTGCGTTGTGAAGTTGGTCCCGCACTTGGTCCTAAACTTCACTTTCCCTTTCGAGTTTGGTCTGTTATTTTGCAAATTAAATTTAATTATGTCATGTTGTACTTGCACTTCAAATCTTCAATACATAATTAATTAAAATCTCCTATTCTCAAACTTATTTTTACTAAATTTCGAAATATTTTCAACAAAATAAAATTTAAATGAAAGAATTGCCCACTATATATATCAACGTTTGTTAATTTTTAGTGCTCACACTAGAATTACAAGGTATTGGCCAAATAACTAAGCCCAGGGCTTTCTTTTTGAAGTTACTACAATGGCGTTCCCTATGCCCCCACCAACAAGTTTGGAACTGAATTTGATGAACTGGAATTTGTTCTCGGAAAGGCTCCCTTTTGTCATAATGAAAGTTATCGCTCCGAAAGTTTGGGAGCCGTCTGCTGAGTTTAGCCTGAACTATCCTCAGGATTTACCTTCTTACAAGAAGGTGAAGACTACTGCCCTAGCACCTGCTAAGCCTGTTGTTTGTGCTTCTGCTAAGGGAAAAAAAGGTCATGATCTTAGAAGATACCACTGAAGGATTTACTGTTCCACCTTCAGTGTTTAAAATTGGATCAAGTTTGAAGTTTGCGCCATTAACTCAGTCACAAAGGAGAAACTGCTACCGAAAGATTCAGAAGGCTACTAATGCCCATATTTTGGATAAAATGTCTATTGATGAACTTCCTCATCATTAGGAATTGGAATTTCTAGAAACCTATCTGTTTCTGCGAGGGAGTAGGTTCCGTCCCTTAATGGACAACAATGGGTACGAAAGTATCTAAAAAATCACTGCTACTTTACCGTTACCTCATAGACATGTTGAGGAGAGGAGGAAGCCCACTTCTATCACCCGAGTCTGTACAGTGTTCAAGAGACTAGCTACCAAGGAGGGTTGTTCACTTGGTGAATTACTTAAATGAGTGGGATGTGCAGTGTCCCCCACATGAAGAAAGAAATTCTAAGAGATGTCAGATCTGTCAGACAAGCTTAAATATCAACTGAAACTTTTCCTGCTCGCATTCCTGTCAGGTTCTTCTTAGGGAGTAGGATTGATACTACCATCGCTACCATCGATTCTATTATCACTGCTGCAAGAACTACAAGTCGTCGACCAGTCAAGTCATGTCAAGGTTTGAGAATTCTACCCATTACAAGTCATGTGGATGTTCTTAAAGTCCTGAAAGAAAATATGGAGAGGTTACCCGATATTGTATCTGGTTCGCACCATGGGGAGCATACCTCTCTTTGACATGCCAATACCTCTGTTGAGACACCTAGTCTCAAGACATCACCGTTGAAGAAAAAGGTATGGGTACCTAAGGTCGTTGTACCAATACGGTTCAGTGAGTCTATAGGGCAGGATCATGGAATGAAGCAAGGGTCCGAAGTATCTGACATCCTCACAGCTATTGCTACCAAGTTGGATGAGTAAATGGAAGATGTTCAACATAGTTCCCCAGATCTTAAGATGATACAAGAATCAATAATTGAAAAAAAGGTTGAGAAGCTCAGGGTTGAGATTTCTGAGTTAGCCAGAGAACATGGAGTTTCAGTTGATGATGATGATGATGATGATTTTGACTTTAATGACTATCACGATAAAGAGTTCATTGATATTCATGTCATCAAAACATGCTGCATCTGCACACGACACACAACCTCTCATTGAAGGGAAGATTGTAGATGATTTGCGTAGGGTTGTTCTACTAAGCGATGAGAAAATCAACCAAATGGAGAAAAGAATGGAAGAGATGGATACTTCCATGGCTGCCATGGCTACAATTCACAGACAGCCTCAACCACACAGTTAGTTTCTCCATAAGTCAATCAGCCGGAGATTGTACATCTCACAGATGAAAGGCGATAAGTTACCTTATTTTAAGTCTAGGTTCTTTTAAGTTCCCTCTAAGGGCAAGCACCTATAGTTAATTACATCTTAAGCAAACGAATCACTTAAGAAAACTCTCGATAAAAATCAGGAATCTCGGTTTTTTTCATGAGTTTAAAAGGAAGGGTTTTCGACGAACATGATTGTGGAGTTTTCAATAAGGATTGGTTCAAAAGTGAAAGATTTTGCTTTAAGAATCAAAGGAAGAAAAGTAGGGGAGATTAAAGATCTAGAATAGGTTCTTAGTAATCTCCCAAACTATCCTAATGTTTGGCTCAATTTAGGATGATATTAATTTAAGTTAACTCTTGCCACTTTTATTAATTACTACTTAGATTTGTGTAATGATGATTTACACAGAAAGCCTAGAAAGATAGAAGGTTTTACATCGAGTGACTACCTCAGAATCCTAAAACAAGTTAGGACATGCTGCATATCGGGACCATGCATGGGCCTAACAAAAAGAGAGGTTTTATGTCATAAAATACAACCTCGAAATCCTAAGGATGGTTATTTAAACTAAAGAAAGAGTCTTGAACGAGCTGCCCATTAAGTCTGCTCAAAGTTCCATACTGAAATGTCTTCAGGTCTTCAAGTCTTCAGGTCCTCCAATCTTATTATTAAAAGTTTTATTTGTTTTGATAATATTATAGTGAATATATTAAAGGGTAGTGGAGGTATAGTTCAAAACTAGGCCAAGACTAAGTTTACTTAAGCTAAGTAATTCCCTAGTGTTATGATTTCTAGGTTCTCCCTAATCTAAACAACTTTTATTTCTTCCTTATTTGTCCTTAACACATGCATTCGATGTTTGACAAAAGTAATAAAAGAACATGCGTTTAGATACATAAAACAATAAATAGAACAAATAAAGAAACAATGTCTTAACAAATTTTTATTAAATTTTTATTATTTAATTAGTGGTAACCCAGTCAAGATGTCTATGGCTCCATCGTCTCGGGTTGCCTGGTGCTCTAGCTTACTTACTCTGAAAGGTGGTTGCCCACCAGGACTGGAAGATTTTTGTTAACATCCACAGAATGCATCGTCCAAGGAATCTTCGTAAACTAGAACAAAAATGAGTTTAAGTTGTGTTATGTGATCTTTGTGATTAAGATTTGATTAATTCTTGAATTACTTCATCAATTTTAGGGTTGAAATTTTGTTTGGTTGTTTACATCTTGCTGCCAGATTTTTAAGTGTTTTATTTTAGTTTTTTTGGTTCACTTGTTATTACTTATGTGAAGTTGACAACTTCGAAGCTGACTTAACCTCAAAGTCATGCTTTAAAGCATTGTTGTATTTGTTTTCGTTTAAGTTTAAGTTTTGATGTATTTCATGTAATTTTACCCCTCCCAATATGTTTTATTTTATTTCTTAATTGATGTTCAAGTTGAGGGGTTTAGGTTTAACTTAGGCTTAAGGTTTTACCTAAAAGGTTCTTCTATGTTCAACCTATGGGTTAGGTTCTAACCTTAAGTTTAGGGTAGGTTTAGCTTAAGGCTAAGCTACGATTAAGGTTTGTTTAGCCTTAAAGATCAGGGTTGGATTAGGGTTAACTAACCTAAGGTTTAGGTTAACTAATCCTATTGGTTTATGATTTACTAACTTATGGTTTAGGTTAGCTAATTCTATTGGTTTAGGGTTAACTAACATAAGGTTTAGGCTTAGCTAATCCTATTGGTTTAGGGTTAACTAACATAATATTTTGATTAACTAATCCTATTGGTTTAGGGTTAACTAACCTAAGGTTTATGTTAACTAATCCTATGGATTAGGGTTAACTAACTTAAGGTTTAGGTTAACTAATCCTATTGGTTTAGGGCTAAGCAACCTAATGTTTAGGCTTAATTAATCATATTGGTTTAGGGTTAATTATCCTAAGGTTTAGGTTAACTAATCCTATTGGTTTAGGGTTAACTAACCTAAGGTTTAGGCTTAGCTAATCCTATTGGTTTAGGACTAACTAACCTAGGGTTTAGGTTAGCTAGTCCTATTGGTTTAGGGTCATTTAACCTAGGGTTTAGGCTTAGCTAATCTTATTGGTTTAGGGTTAACTAACCTAAGGTTTAGGCTTAGCTAATCCTATTGGTTTAGGGTTAACTAACCTAATGTTTTGGTTAACTAATCCTATTGGTTTAGGGTTAACTAACCTAAGGTTTAGGTTTACTAATCCTATGGATTGGGATTAACTAACCTAAGGTTTATGCTAATCCTATTGGTTTAGGGTTAACTAACCTAAGGTTTAGGCGAACTAATCCTATTGGTTTAGGGTTAACTAACCTACTGTTTAGGCTAACTAATCCTATTGGTTTAGGGTTAACTAACCTAGGGTTTAGGCTAACTAATCCTATTGGTTTAGGGTTAACTAACCTAGGGTTTAGGCTAACTAGACCTATTGGTTTAGGGTTAACTAACCTAGGGTTTAGGCTAGTTAATCCTATTGGTTTAGGGTTAACTAATCTAAGGTTTAGGCTTAGCTAATCCTATTAACTTAGGGTTAATTAATCTAAAGTTTCGGTTAACTAATCCTAGTGGTTAGGATCACTAATCCTAATGGTTTAGGTTAATGTTGAGGTAAGATTATAGTTTAGTTTAGGATGAACCCAATATGTAGGTTAAACTAAACTAAAGTTCATGTTGACTGACCTTAAAATCCAAGAAGTTTATTCTAAATTAAATGATAGGGTGACTTAGATTTCAAGTTTAAAATGGTCCAACTATCAATTTTGAATCACCTAGAGGTTAAGTATTCCCAGGCTAGACTTGGTCTAAAGTCTGGCTGACTTAAAGTCCTAAATGACTAAAATTGGACTTGATGGGTGATTGACTCAAATTTTATGTTGGTTGACCAAGTATGTAATCTGGTTGAACAGGACCTAAAGAGAATTGGCTAGGTTGGACCAAGGCCATTTAATATTTATGCCAAATTTCATATTTTTCCCACTTTTATTTTAATTTTTATGATTTAAATACTCCAAAACTTCAAAAATTAATTTAAAAATATTTACTTTATGAAAAATTATGATTTCAGTTTTGAAAAATTCTCCTTTTTTTTGAGTTTATAGCATCTTTCGATTTATTTTTTTGAGTTTTCTATAAAATGTTATGTAATTTTGAAGTTTAATTACAATTTTTGAAATAAAATAAAAAAAAATTTCAGCATCTTATCCCTCCCTCGCGCGACGCCAACCAAGCAGGACCCGACGCGTGCATGAAGAAAACCGACGGCCGAAACTTTCCGGAGTCCGTCCTCCGCCGATTCTCAAGTAAATTTTGCGTTCTTGGGCTCGTTTTGTTCAGCTCGAAGAGTAGATTATATCCATACGGATATTTGAGTATTTTGTAATCTACATTTCGATCTGGAAGGGAGGGAAGTTCGAGATTATTATTTCAATTTAAGAGATATACCTGATCCTAAGAGGTTTGTCCTCAATTAGGTTTGAATAAATAGGTCTTCTTGAGCTTATCCAACTCCTCGTGGCGTTGTTTTGACGTAATTTTTGCGTCGGGTCGGAGGTTCGCCGGAATTTAGCTCTGTTTCAGATTTTTCGGCAGCGTTAGCGTTTTTCCGGCGAGGGAGGAGAAATGAGAGCTGTTGTTGTGTGTGTGGAGAAAGAATGAAGAGTGGGCGGTTGCTGTAGTGGGTTGTTTAGTGTCATATAGGGGAGAGAGAGAGGGAGAGAGATTGTTTAATAAATTTTTTATTTATTTATTTTTATTTTTATTTTATTGTTATTTTTTTTAAATATCATGGCATGCGTGA
>JXCR01140665.1:74783-93466 GCA_002079205.1 Phalaenopsis hybrid cultivar | reverse complement strand
GGCTAAGCCATGCGTGAATTGAGAAGGTAATATATATATATATATATATATATATATATATATATATATGTTGCATGCCTGAGGATTTTTTTCAAAAAAAATATTTTTTTTATTAAATAATAATAATATTATTATTATTATTTAAATCGCTCCGTGTAATTTTCGCTGAACGTGTCATCGCGGTGAAATGAAAGTCATCCGTAGGTGAAATCAACATTTCAGACACGCTCGTGCGGTCCATTTCGTCATATGGGGTCTTTCAGATCACTTTTTCTGTGATCGAGTAAAAAAAAAAACGTCAAATTTAATTTTCATCAAATTTTTGGTTTGCGATCGACTGTTTTGAAACATGATCACGGGTTTGAATTCATTCAAAATTGGATCTAGACATGTTGAATTTAAAATTAAGGTATTTGATTAGTCATGGAGCTCAATTTGGAGTTTTTTGGTCAAAATGAGTGAATTTGGTCAAGTTGGATCCAATGGATAGTCAAGAATTGGTTTTAGGAGTGTTTGAAATAGTTTTAGAAGATTTGAGAATTTTTGGTCCACGAGTGGTAATTGGGTAATTTAGGCCGACTTTGATCAAAGTGGTCAAAAGGTTGATTGAAAGGCTCGAGGTGGTTCAGGATGAAATTTGGAGTCAAACGACAGTGCTCGAGGTCATTTTCGATCAATGTGGAAGGTTTTATGATCCCCGAAGTATTTTTAAGTATTCGTTATTTTGATGTCGAAGTGGGAAAAAGTTATCCGGAAGTATGACATTATTACAGTCAAAATTCTCAGGAAGACATAAAGAATGATCTGGTGTGATTTCTTAGGATTTATTGGTGACTCTGCAAGATTTTGAAAAATTGGATATCTTGGGGGGTCTAGGGGCATTTTGGTAATTTTTGGGAAAATTGGGTATTTTTGCAATTTTTGGGTATCAAATGGTTTAAATGATAATATCAAATGGTTTTAAATTATTTGTGTGATTCAATTGCAATTTTAGGAAATTTTGATGAATTAGAACATTCAAGTGGGGTATTTTAAATTAAACTGGGTTAAAATAATTTTGGTCAATCTCATGGGTGTAATGACTGCAATATTGTGATATGAAAATGCAATGTTTATGATGATCGTGGGGATTATGAATGATGATGCAATGTATTGATGTCCAAAAAAGGTGTAGAGTAGTGCAAGACTTTTCTGTGGTCCAAGGGTCCTATAGTTTTTCTCATCAGGGTTCCCTTATGTAATCTCTATTATTTGTATTAAAGATTATTGATCAAATATAAAACCAACATAGAGAACAAAGACTTGGTCGAAATGTTTAAGGAGAAGGTGGGTACCATTTCTATGATGCTAAGATAGTCATTAGGAAATTCCTAAGGCTAGTTCTTAGTCACTAAAGGAAAGACCCAAAACCCTCACCCAAAAGTGAGGTCAACAAATGGACTCCCAATAGGTGTGGTGTGCTAAACAAGCACACCACGCGTATTGACATTGACCGAGGCAATCAATAGACCAATCGAGAAAGGTTGAAGTTTACTTTCCCTTAAAGAGTATACAACTTAGTAAGGGAGGAACTGCGCCAATATCCACCATGGGTAGCTAGCTTAGTGAACACCCACAGGGGATATAAAAAACGTTATCCGCTGGGGATGAACAAGAAGGATATTTATCAAAGGTTGATTTGTGTGTGTATTTTTTTTTAGAAGCTGTGAATTTGGATGAGCAACATCATCGTTGGGTATCGGTAGACAAAAATTTTGATTTATAATTAAGATTTTGAATTATCAAATCAAATATGATATGTGTAATATCATAGGAAGACTAGGTCAGGAAGAAAAGAAAAGGGATTCACCTTCAAGTTGAGAGCTAGTCAAAGACACTATTGCACCATTTGAGGTATATGGTCTCAGTGGTAGCAAGTGCCAAAGAAAAAGAGTTTAGGATGTCATATACACATAAAGAGATCTTATACCCAGTTTACATATTATATAGATTTAAGCTATATCCATTAGGGGAAGGAAGGTGTTAATCTAGAAGTATTGTCGTGATTCAGTAAAAAGGTGGCCATGACCTGACCGGGGTCGCTGTAATCTGATAAAGTATTGTCGTGCTTTGATAAAGAAATCAGCATAGCCGCAAGTGGGCATAACATAGTGTGTATTTCATTTCGCGTACACTTAATCAGTGTCGATGTAATAAAGTGTACAAACACTAAGACAAACTTTAGGAATGCCTTGTGCACGCAACAATGAATTACTATCCTGACGAGAATTATGAGTTGCATTTGTCCATTTCAAGGGGTCTTACTCATATCTCAGAGGTGAGGAATTGGATGCCTCAACATAATCTGGAGGCCATACACCTATCCAGTGTAAGAAGGAATCGGGTACCTTGCTTGTTTACTCTCTTATCCAGTGTGTGCTAATATGGTGTAGTGGAGGTGTAAGGTGCCTTGTTGGCTTGCTCTTTATCCAGTGTATAAAGGAATCAGGTACCTTGTTGGTTTACTCCCTTATCCCAAAGAAAATTGTAGGAATCAGATGCCTCAACAAATCTGGAGGTCTTACACTTATCCAGTCCAAGAAGGAAACGGGCACCTTGTTGGTTTACTCCCTTATACTGAAGAAAGTTGTAGGAATTGGATGCCTCAACAAAACCTAGAGGTCTTACACCTATCCAGTGTGAGAAAGAATCGTGTACCTTGTTGGTTTACTCCCTTATCCTGAAGAAAGTTCTAGGAATTAGACGCCTCAACAGAACAAGAAGGTATTACACCTATCCAGTGTGAGAAGGAATTGGGTACCTTATTGGTTTACTCCCTTATTCTGAAGAAAATTTGTAGGAATCGGATGCCTCAACAGAACCTGGAGGCCTTACACCTATCTAGTGCAAGAAGGAATCATGTACCTTGTTGGTTTACTCCCTTATCCTGAAGAAAATCTCGAGTTGTGTGAGAAGTTTGATATGTGGCATTGAAAGGGGGATTATGAAAGAGGTGTGAAAATATGTAACTTCTTTATAGAGAGTTTCACAGAATACGTGATTATATTATGATGTTGGAGATTGAAGAATTATAAAGGGTGTGATGAATATCATTTTGCCAGTTCATTCTGTGTTCGAAGTGTTGTTGGAAATTTTTGTATTTTTTGAAAAGAAAATATTTTAAGAAGATACATATGATTTAAAAGTTAAATGAAATAATATTCTTAATTAATTTTTTTTTAATATTTTATCGTTCCTTATTTGTTAAAACTGGATTGACATTCAGCTAGGTGGGTTTCGAAAGATCGCACTACAACAAACTTAAAAGGTACTACAAAATTGATCTCATTTATGTCATATCTGAAAAATGCAACGCTTAAACTTATGATGAATATAAGTGTTTGCATTGACGATAACAAAATCAACTGCTGAAGGTGACAAACTAATCGAAGAAACAAACAAACATATCATAACGCATGTTGACAAAAGGGCTGAGGCAGACAAAAACAATCTAACATTCGTGGCTGAAGTGACTAAGTCACCACCCTGGGTGTGTGCTCCAGAAAGAATCCCTTTGCATATATCCATGGGTAGACTTGAGTCAAAGCTCGAGAAGTTGTAGCTCTTCTAATTCTGGATCAGGATTGAACCAACAAGGAGTTTTCTCTGTATCCATCCTCCTGAAAGTAATTGAAACTTGTCTGGTGGGTACTCCAGGAATGCAATGTTTGGCCAGGTCTGCACCATTTCTTTGTAACACCAATACTGATCCAATTGGAAGTGGAATTTTAAACGATCCCTGAAACTCACCAGATCCCAATATGGTAATCTCCTTGCCAAATAGTATGTCACACTTGGTCAAGAAAGAAACTGTAGAAAAGGGTCGTACAAAGTCATGATGGTCGATGTGGGGAGGAATGCAGTCCCCTCGGTCGTATATGTTAATTATACAGCTGTTGGGGATGCAGTTCATCGGCAACACCCTCCATCGAACCATCCTCTTAATCATTTTATTTAATACTGCGGGCATCAGATCCACTTGGTCATGCTGGAGCATCCCAGAGAGAACACCATCTTTAAGTGCAAAGTTGTAATAGCATCCGCACTGGATAGTAATTCTTCACTTTCCCCGCATCTATTTCTCTGGCTCAGAATATGTTTTTTCGCGTAAGCGACCTACCCTACCCATTTCTCTTAGATGGAAGACACAATCCAAGATCTCTTTCTGATCCTCTTTCGAGAAGACATCAGTGTGCAGCTCCAATCCTTCTACCAGGTTGACTCGCTTCCCACCAATCTTGACCTGATACTCAAAAGATTTACATCGGACTTTCTTTATTTTTCTTATTTCTCGCTGATGATCATCTGATCTGAGTGCATAATCCACGTGTCGTGGTATATAAGGCCCTATCACTTGTTCTTTCTTTTTCTTATCTATTGACGTACTGGCTATGTAATACTCCAACGTCTTGTAACTCTGCAGAAATAACACATTGCAGTTGTGACATTCTATGAACGCCCCTTGTGGGTGCCCCTGAGGTATTCCCCTCGGGCATCCCCCACAAGGGTTCAGATTCCTTTCCTCTTTAAAGTGTGTAGGAGACCTATACTCATCACAATCATTACACCCCTGACAAGGTGATGTTGGCATGTACTCAGGCAAACCAGAAACGATAGTTGTGACCTCTTCCTCCTGCTCCCGCTGCAGAGGCTTGGTGACTGCTTTTTCTTTATTTTTTGAAATTTTGTCAAACTTATTTTTAACAGGTGTGTTATGTATTGCTAACTCCATAGCTAGACTTTTCTCAGCCCTTTCCAGGGCCTTCTTCTTGCGACAAGCAACATTGCGCCGGTAGGTTCTCTTCTTAGCTTGGGTCTCAAATCCCCCTGCCATAGAGCTAATCATGCGGCCATCGGGGGTTGCTACCATTGATTTCAAGTAACGAGCTTTAGACTTCTGAGACAACTTCTTCATAGTTGAGGTGCGATGCAAGCCATGCAAAGCTGAAAATAACGGTCCCCGGCCCGACATTTTCTTGTAAGAGACAGGAGAAACGTCAGTGCCCTCCAGTTTAGGTAATACTCAGAACGATAAAAAAATGTTATTAGAATCTTTACATATTTATTTTAATGGAATTTTAAAAAAACATATGCAAGAAGGTGTGACAAGAAGTGGCGTGCCAAATTTTGTTCATGACAATTTTGAGTTTTATTACAATTTTATTTATTGATGCCCAAAACAGACAAAAAACCCAAAAAGTAGCAAAAGAAGGTCGTTAAAGGTGTCAGGTTGCGTAGTATTGCTTTAAATATATCCCATTGATTGGAAGCATTGGTCTACTGCCTCGACAATCCACTAGTTGATAAGCTCCTCTGGTAAAGACTCTCTCCACGATAAATGGTCCCTCCTAAGTAGGCTCAAATTTTCCACCTATCTTGCGATGTGCCAGGATAGGTCTTCTGAGAACCAGAACGAGCTCACCGACCTTAAAAGTCCTTGGATGGACCAACTTATCGTGGGCTTGAAACATTTTATCTTGATAAAGCTCTATATTCTGTTGCGCTGACAGCCTTTGTCCTTCCAAGCTTTCTAATTCTTCTAGCGGAAGTCTGGAGTTGTTCTCTATAGTAATCTTGTTTGCCACGACCACTCGAAGAGAAGGCAATTATATTTCTAAAGGGAGTATAGCTTTAGACACATACACTAGAGTATATGGTGTGGACCTAGTGGAGGTCCTAACCGTTGTCCTATATGCCCACAATGCCTCCAGCAACTTCTCGTGCAATTGTCACTTATTTCCGTCAAGAGTTTTTTTTAGAATTTGTAATAATGTTTTATTGAAAGCTTCTGCCAGACCATTTTCTCTTGGATAGCAGATCGTTGAATACATCCAATCTATACCATGCCGCCCGATGAAGCTATTGATTTTGGTGCTCTTGAATGCTGTTCCATTGTCTGAGATTATCCTGCGCGGTACCCCGAAACGGTAAACAACTTGGTTTTTGAAAAATTGTAGAACATGATGTGATGTCACTTCTCGTAACGGAATCGCTTCCGCCCATTTCCAGAAATAATCTATTGCTGCAAGGATAAATCTGTGTCCTTTAGAAGAAGGGGGGTCTATAGGACCCACTATATCTGTACCCCAACACTCGAATGGCCACGAGGCGACAGTTGGGTGTAGCACATTCGGTGGTTGGTGTAGGACCACCCCGTGTATCTGACACTGATGGCACCTTTTGGTTGTTTCCATGCAATCTGTCGTCATAGCAGGCCAATAGTAGCCCAGTCTCTTGATCTTCATCTTCATCTTTGGTCCGGACTGATGTGCACCACACAGTCCAGCGTGAACCTCTTTAATAAGATTTTGTGCATCCTTACAACCCAAGCACCTCAACCACATCTGATCGAATGCTCTTTTGAACAAAATACCATCGACCAGTGCATATGACATTACTCTCTTCAATATCTGATATGCCGCTGACTTATCATCTGGAAGCGTACCTGTCTGCAGATATTTGACGAATGGCTATCTCCAATCCTCAGCATCCTCAGCCGTTGTAGTTGCTATTACTAAATCTTTTTCTTCTGCTTCATATAGTCTTCCTATATCAATTATGGATAACACTTGTCTTTCTGTAACAACAATATTAATTGAATCTGGCAGTGGGCATGCGAGTTCTTTAGCTAACTTTGCTAAAGCATCTGCATGCGAGTTATCCCCTCGAGGAATCCTGTACAAAGTAACATTCGGGATTTGTTCTAACAGTTATATGGCATACTTGTAGTACTCCTCAAGTGTCGGTTTCAGAATTTTGTATTGGCCAACGATCTGCTGGATGATCAACTGTGAATCCCCGTATATGTTGACATCTATAATACCCATCGAAATAGTCAGTTCTAGTCCCGCTATTAAGGATTCATACTCCGCTTCATTATTCGTGCATGAATCTGAGAGGTGATAGGAATATCTCATCATTCTGCGCTCTGGTGTCACGAACACTAAGCCAATTCCCGCCTTTCCAGGTATCACTTTATGTGAACCTTCGACTCTTGTAGCTGATGCAGCTCCGTCAAAATACATTTCCCAATGATGCTCAAAAGGAGATTCTACATTCAACACTTGCTCATCTGGTAGATCGTCGTTAAGAGGGGACTCAGCTGGAAGCGGGTGTGCTGCCAGAAAGTCTGCTAGTATCTGCCCTTTGATAGCACGAAGAGGCACAAAAGTTATATCGAATTGTAACAATACCATTGACCACCTAGCTAATCTACCAGCTAGCGTTGGTCTCGTCATTAGGTATTGCAAAGGATTAACTCGTGAAATTAAACTAACCTTATGCGAAAGCATGTAATGTCTTAGCTTCTGAGCTACAAAGATTAAAGCGAGACAATGCTTTTCAATTGGAGGATAACTTACTTTTGCTGGTATCAGACGTCTGCTTAAATAATAAAGAGCATTTTCTTTGCCCTCCTCATTAACTCGTGCTAGCAAGGCTCCGAGGGAGTCGTCTTACGCTGCGGTGTAAAGTATCAAAGGTCGACCCGGAATAGGGGCTGCTAAAACTGGAGGCGTTATTAAATATTGTTTGATATTTTCAAATGCACGTTGACAAGTTTCGTCCCAAATGAATTTGGCATCTTTCTTGATCAACGCAGAAAAAGGTTCACACCTTCTCGACAAATTGGATATAAACCGTCTTAGATATGCCAACTTTCCTTGTAGTGATAGTAGTTGTTTTAAAGTTTTTGGAGATGGCATTTCTAAGATAGCTTTTATCTTATCTAGATCGATCTCAATTCCTCGGTGACGGACAATAAATCCTAGAAATTTCTCTGAGGTAACGCCGAAAGCACACTTTAAAGGATTCATCTTGAGATTATATTATCATAACCGATTAAATACAATCCTCAAATCGTACAAATGATCGTTCTTGTCTCTACTTTTAATAACCAGGTCATCCACATAACATTCTACTTGTTCATGGATGAGATTGTCAATTATCTTTGTCATTGCTCTCTGGTATGTCGCTCCTGCATTTTTCAGACCAAAAGACATCACTTTGTAGCAGAAGATATCGATTGGCGTTCTAAAAGCTGTTAATGAAGCATCCTCGGGTGCCATCTTTATTTGATTGTACCCAGAGGAGCCATCCATGAAGGAGAAGATTTCATGAGATGAGGCGATGTCCACCATTAACTCTGGTATTGGTAGGGGAAATTCATCTTTTGGACATGCCTTATTCAAATCCCTGAAATCAACACAGACTCGAATTTGTCCGTTCTTTTTCTTAACTGGAACAACATTTGCTAACCACGTGGGGTACTGTTCTTCCCTCACAAAGTTAGCTTCTATTAACTTCTTAACTTTTGTGACAACTTTTTGTTCAATTTTCACCCTCATTCTTTGAGGTGCTTGCTTTACAGGGGGGATACTTGAATCAACCCCGAGTCTGTGGACTGCTACTTCTGGTGCTAAACCCAACATCTCTTCATAACTCCAAGCGAAGCATTCTTTGAATTCTTGGAGTAATTTGATCATGTCCTTAGACTAATTTTCATCAAGCAGGGAACTAATGAAGGTATGTCTAGGCTCTCCCTCTGTTCCCAAGTTAATTTCCCTTAATTCATTGATAGTAGACTTGATCTCTTCCTCAAACTCAGGGGGAGCATCTCCTATCTGTGGCTCTTCATAATCTTCATTAACATCCATACATTGCTCCGTAGTAACGACCATGCAAAACTCCATATCATCAAATTGTTCTAACGTTCCGAACACAAGACTGCTCTTTGATTTAGAATTACGGGCCTTGGTATCCTATAGCTTTTCAAAGAGTTTCAATTTATTTTTTGGCATATGCCTTGACAATGAACCTTGTTGAATTAACTTCTTAACATAAGGCGAAAAGTAACCAAAAGGTAATTTCATTAATTCATTAAAATTTTCTTCAAAGAGTACATCAATATCTGAATAAGAAGAAGTAGTAGTAGTAGCAAAGTAAAACTTGATGGGCTTCATGCCTTTAGTATGTACTTCCTTAACCCCTAAGCTCTCAACCTTATTGGATTTGATTGGAGTTAAGGTCATGGTATGTACATAGTTGTTGATTTGATCGTACATCGTCTGGTATGCATCCTTTTCTTCCTCTTGAACTTGAACTTTAAATTGAGGCTTCTTCTTGTTAATAAGTATCGCCTTTATTTGAAACTCTTCATCATCTGAGCTCGTTTCCAAGTCAACTTTAATTGATTGATTGTCTAGTTCGAACAACCCATTGATTCTTATTTGTTTACGTCCCCGACCTTGATCTCAGATATGTAGACTAAAAGAATCATCTTCTTCATGTGGAGTGGGAGAAGTAATGGATTTTAGAGTTGGAGTCGACTGAAACCTCACTCGTGTCTTCTTCTTTACAGTGTTGTCTTTGTCAACTGTAGCATCCCTGGAACAGACGGTCTTCCTTGGCGGTGCATAATAGGCAGCATCTTCATGGGTCCCCACTTTGTGAATTGAGAATGGTTGAAGATCTCCTTTAATACATTGTTCTCGTGCATCTTTGTAGTACTTGATGCACTGATGTAGGGATGACGATACCATATTATACTCATGAATCCAAGGACGTTAGAATAAAGCATTGAATGAAATTTCTGAATCGATGACATGGAATTTTGCAATGGTTACCAAATCTCCAGCATTTAACATCAAAGTAATGGATCCTAAGGCTCTTTCTCCTTTCTGGTTGAATCCTCTTAACATCATTTTATCATTATCAAGTTTTTGTGCATCGATATCCATATAAGCTAATGTTCGGAGATTCATTATATTCAATGATGCTCCTGGGTCTACTAAAACTCTAGAAAGAACAACTTTTCCAATATTGACTTAAATGTAGAGCGGTCTGTTGTGGTCTGCTGTCCCAAGTAAAAGGTCTTCATTCAAAAAGGTGACTTCAGGTTGATCTTGTAATGAACAGGCCACCTCAGGGGATGTACTAGTGAAATGAGCTAGGCAAATTTCAGGGTCGAGTAGGGCCTCGATGAATGTGTGTCTCATCTCCTTCGATAGGATTAGAGCATAAGAAATACTTAGCTTCGCTGGTAGTTTCCTTAGGTGAGCCAGTACATTATATTCCACTTTGTTGAATTCTTTAACTTGGTATGGAAGAGATGTTTTCTCCACAAGCGGAGGTGGTTCCTCTCAAGTGATTGTTTGTTTCTCTCTCTCCATTGGGGTCACTCGTGGAGGCAGCACTTTACCACTCCTTAAGTTTACCTCTGTAATTCCTTCTATTTCTTGTGTTGACTCGGTGGAAGTTTCTCCCAACATCATAGTCGAACCCTCTGCATCTGACTCTGACTCTGAAGATTGGAAACTAACTATAATAGATGTTCTTTTGAACTCGAGGGTTGGCTCCTTGCTCAACGAATTATTATAATCGGAATCCCCTTCACTTCCACTATCTCGATTGTCACTAGCGGTGGATTGTACGATTTGAGGATTGTTTTGAGGATCAAAACTGCGATTAATTTAGTTATCGATATTGACATTCTCAGAAGTAAGAGTCAAAATGTAACCAAAATTAAAAGCATTATCATTATAATATCCCAACGGGATGAAAAGATGATCATACAGAGTAATAGGCTTGAGGATTTTCTTCCCCAAGTCATGAACACTACCCTATTAAAAGCAGCCCCTATCCTAGGCTTCACATTATCAGTCTCATTCTTTTCCTTATTATCATTGATCTTCTCACATACGGGCTTTTCTAGTTCCTTCTCAGGTGTAACCTGAATGGACGGTTGACCTTGAGTGGTAACCTGAGCAGGTGGTTGATCTTTGGTGGCAACTTGAGTTGGAGCAATCCAAACCTTGTTTATAATCTTCTTGGATGACTTATCCCAAAACCGTGTTCCAAGTTTCATCGTTGGTACAAGAACAAACCGGTTCGGCTATGATCATATTTATATAACCTATGACAGGTTCACGTAAATATTCCTTTGGGAGGGTTATAGTCCCCTCTCAGTAATTTCTCTCGAGCCAATCTTTAAAAGTGACACAGTTTTCGATCGTATGACCCAACATTCTGTGGTAAGGACAATAGTTTGGACTATCTCTCCTACCAACTTCTTCCGACCTCTTAGCTTCTTGAAACTTGAACTCAGTCTTCTTTGACAGGTTCCTAAAAATCTTGGCCACTGTCTTGTTCTTGAAAGAGTAGACCTTGTTCAAGAGCTTTGTTAGGGTCGGTTTATTGTAGGTTTTGGTTAGATTTGAAGATTGTCCTTGCTGAACAGACCTCGGCCTATACTGTGGATCCTGAGGCTGAGAATACTGAGGCACATACTGCTGATTGGGTTAGGGATACTGAGGTGGACGCTGACTAACTTGCTGGATGAATGGCTGAGTAAACTAGGGACCTAATTGCTGCTGTTGATAGGAACGTTGAGGATGGTCATCCCTACTCATTGGTTGCTTTCCTTTATCAACTGTAGATACCATCCCGGCTCTCTTGTCATAAGCCTTAGTTGGTCTAGCCCTATCCGCTTTACCTTCATTCGAGTGCTTAAGCTCCTCCTGAAGCTTTGCAGCCTAAGTGAGGAGCTTCTCGAAAGACTTAATGGTAAGTCCCTTAAGAATGAAACCGATCTTTCCATGGATATTCTCAAGTACTATTTCAATTGCATACTTTTCGTCAATTTGTGGCTCGCACTTCATGCTTAAGTTTCTCCACCTTAAGAGATAATCCACCAGTGTCTCATTGGGCCTCTATTGCTCCCTAATGAGATCTCCTATAGTCACTCGATGCTGTGTCCCAGTGAATCATTTCACGAATAAACTTTCTAACTGAGTAAACGTTTTTATTGATCCATTAGGATAATCAACATACCACTCAAAGGCTATCCCCGATAAGCTGCTAACAAACAGTCTGAAGAGAAGAGTGTCGTTCCCATTTACGTTGCAAAAATTGGCTCTGAAGTGTGCTATAGGCTGCCTCGGATTTCCTATTCCATCGAAAGTTTTGAAGGTAGGAGGCACAAAACCCTTAGGATATGAGACAAAATCAAACTCCTCTGGGTAGGGTCTACCCTTTGGAACTAATGATCCTCCCTTGGACTGGGTTATGGCCTCTCTAACCTGCTGGTCCACATATTGTTTAATATCCTTTTCAGGTACCGAGCTATGAACGGAGTTTCTTTTGGGCTCATCCTCTTTATTGGCAGAAGTGGCATCCCTTCTGTCATCTTTGATATGCACTATGTCTGGTGGCTGCACCTCCACAACTGCTGGAATTAGAGACCGTGCGGACATCACAACGATTGCAGCAAGCACCTCTTCCATTCTTTTCTCCAATATAATGATATGTTCATCGCAACTCTGACTTCTCTACGAGAGTCTGTCTCAGTGTTCTCTTCCTCGGAAGGTGGAATTTCTTGTGAAGCTGTTTGGACTCTTGTGTCAACCATATTGATTTCCATGAATTCTTCATCAGAATCTGTATCGACATCGCCGATTCCTCGTTCTTTGGCAAGCTGGCTCAAGTCAGTTCGTAACTTTTCCATGTTAACCTCAATTGATTTCTCTTCAGCTGCTTTGATATCCGGCGGAGTCTGCTGCAATTGTTTCTCCCCTATCTCTGCAGTTGGGAAAACTATAGTAGCATCGGTCGAGCTATCAGACTCATCCTTCTTTCTTGTATTACGGTCCTCCATCTCTACCAAACAAACTGGTCTGGAGACTTTGGGAATCCAAACATTCTTCCTTAGAGATGTATGGGGACGGGTGTCCCGTTGACATCATCAGAATCGTGGGAAGAGGTATGTTCCCCATCGAGTAATCCAGACCTTGTAGTAGAAGCCTTCTTATCATAAGAATCTATAAAAGACTTCTTTTGTACTATGACAGGCTGAATTCTAGGACCTAACCAAGATTTGAACGGTATTTGGATTTTAAGTGGTTTAGTAGTGGTAACGGGAACTGAAATCGTGTCAATTCAAGGTCCTGAACGGAGTTTAGCAGATACACGAGGCACAGATGTCTTTCAAAATTTCTGAAATCTCTATGGGTGTCTCAGAATTTCAGCTTTCACTTTTGATGAGATTGTAGAGATCCCATCCTCTTTACTAATTCAACCACACTACAATGTTCTTCATTTGCTAGATTTTCGAATACCAATCGAACTTGAGATATGGGGGATGTTCTTTCTCTTAACATACTCTGTTTATGAAGTAGTGGCAGTGCTGTGGCAATTTTGTAGGGGCTTTCTTCAGTTGGAGCAGCGGAAAGTGGATGAAATCTACTCCCTTGAAGAAGGGGAGAGTTTTCAAAAACTTCTAACTCTTCTAACTGGAGAAATTTGTCATCAGAGGTTACCTTCACAGCTTCAACTTTAGGTGCCTTACGAAGTTTTCTCGGTCTATTCCTTCTTTGAGACCGTGTTAGAGGTATGGATTGTGAACTAGATCCGACCTCAAATACAGACGGAGCAACAAAAAATTTAGGCTCTAGTTTTCAAATTACTCTCTTTCCCTTATAAGGAACGACTGCAGGCACAACAGTTGTGAGTCCAGCAGTGGATGGAGTAACTGGCTTAACAGACGCTAAAACTACTGGTTGAACAGGCATGGGAGCCTTGACAGTCTTCATTCTCTTGATGGGAGGGAAATCGTGTTGAGAGCTCAGATCAAATTGAATTGTGGGCTTAACCACCTCATAAGAAGTTGTCTTAACAACAACACATGGAACTTTCTCTAGAAACAATTCAACTCCATCAAATCCTGACCCAAACTTGATCATGGATTCCTGGCTAAGAATAACCTCATCGTAGGATGAATTGTTTGCAAAGTTAAACAACAACTTTGGAGTCGACATTGTCACTGTCAATTGAAGGTTGGAATGTCAGAAACGACCAAATTCTTTGCTAAAAGTGGCAAGAAATGTCTGTTTTCTGGGCATAATTTATAATTAAAGTGAATTAAAGTTTATTTCAAATTGTAATTAGTGTATAAAAATGAATTGGCAAAATAAGTGCGAAGAAATGGGTTTAATCTGACAAAAATCAGAATAACCCTAAAGTGATAAAATGCAGTGTAATATTCGGACCCAATCCAAAATTGAAGATATGGAAATATCATTTTGGTGAATATGATTCACCACCACACCTATCGAGGGTCCAACCCCACAAAAGAAAATGAAAACCCAAAGGATTCCTGGACTCTTTGTTTATGATGTTTAAACAAAAAGTCCTGGAATCCAAAAGAGTTAGTTGTACTCATCCAAGAAAGAAATGGAATAAGTAAACCAACAGAAAAGAAGGGTAATATGGTTGGAGAGGGAAACGAGCACATTACCGATGTATGAAAAAAATTATTCCTGATTGATATGGAGAGAGGAACTAGTCCCCAGCGGGGTCGCCAGAGTTTGTCGGTCACCAATGCGGCTGGGTGCGGTTTTATTTAGCGTAATATAGTGTTTATAAATTATGTATTTTAATTTAGAAAAATTGGGGTCAAACTGATCCCATTGATTCCTATAATTTGGATAATCGAGCTAACCACGAGTAATGTACCACCATGAAAGGTAATACACTACTTGATAATAAGCTTAATTAAATAAACTATAGAAATAAATGACTTCCATTTGATCTGCAAGTTTGCATGATGACCGTCAGATTCTCCTATTTGATATGGAGTCAAATATGGTTTATTTTACGTCTGGGTTCTTTTAAGTTCCCTATAAGGGCAAGCTCCTATAGTTAATTACATGTTAAACAAACAAATCACTTAAGAAAACTCTCGATAAAAATCAGGAATCTCATTTTTTTCATGAGTTCAAAAGGAAGGGTTTTTTACGAACATAATTGTGGAGTTTTCAATAAGAATTGGTTCAAAAGTGAAAGATTTTGCTTTAAGAATCAAAGGAAGAAAAGTAGGGGAGATTAAAGATCCATAATAGGTTCTTGGTAATCCCCAAAACTATCCTAATGTTTGGCTCAATTTAGGATGATATTAATTTAAGTTAACTCTTGCCAGTTTTATTAATTAGGACTTAGATTTGTGTAATGATGATTTACACAGAAAGCCTAGAAAGATAGAAGGTTTTACGTCGAGCGACTACCTCAGAATCCTAAAACAAGTTAGGCAATGCTGCATATCGGGACCATGCAGGGGCCTAACAAACAGAGAGGTTTTATGTCATAAAAGACAACCTCGAAATCCTAAGGATTGTTATTTAAACTAAAGAAAGAGTCTTGAACGAGCTGCCCACGAAGTCTGCTCCAAGTTCCATACTGAAATGTCTTCAGGTCTTCAAGTCTTCAGGTCCTCCAATCTTATTATTAAAAGTTTATTTGTTTCGATAATTTTATAGTGAATTAATTAAAGGGTAGTGGAAGTATAGTTCAAACCTAGGCCAAGGCTAAGTTTACTTAAGCTAAGTAATTCCCTGGTGTTATGATTTCTAGGTTCTCCCTAGTCTAAAAAACTTTTATTTCTTCCTTTTTTGTCCTTAACGCAAGCATTCTATTTTTGATAAAAGCAATAAAATAGCATGCGTAACAACTTTTATTTCTTCCTTATTTGTCCTTAACACATGCATTCTATGTTTGATAAAAGCAATAAAAGAACATGCGTTTAGATACATAAAGCAATAAATAGAATAAATAAAGAAACAATGTTTTAACTAATTTTTATTAACTTTTTATTATTTAATTAGTGGTAACCCAGTCAAGATGTCTATGGCTCCATCGTCCCGGGTCGCCTGGTGCTCTAGCTTGCTTAGTCCGAAAGGTGGTTGCCCACCAAGACCAGAAGATTCTTGTCAACATCCACATAATGCATCGTCCAAGGAATCTTTGTAAACTAAAACAAAAAGTGGTTTAAGTTGCGTTATGTGATCTTTGTGATTAAGATTTGATTAATTCTTGGATTACTTCATCAATTTTAGGGTTAAAATATTCTTAGGTTGTCCACATCTTGTTGTCGGATTTTTAAGTGTTTTATTTTAGTGTTTTTGTTCACTTGTTATTACTTATGTGAAGTTGACAACTTCGAAGCTGACTTAACCTCAAAGTCATGCTTTAAAGCATTGTTGTATTTGTTTTCGTTTAAGTTTAAGTTTTAATGTGTTTTATGTAAATTTTACCCCTCCCAATGTATTTTATTTTATTTCTTAATTGATATTAAAGTTGAGGGGTTTAGGTTTAACTTAGGCTTAAGGTTTTGCCTAAAAGGTTCTTCTATGTTCAACCTATGGGTTAGGTTCTCACCTTAAGTTTAGGGTAGGTTTAACTTAAGGCTAAGCTATGATTAAGGTTTGTTTAGCCTTAAAGATCNATTAGGTAAACTTAGCCTAAATTAAACCTGAACCCTAATTAACGTGTTTTAATTATAAAAATTATTTTAAACGTGATTTTAAAATTTTTAAAGCTTATTTAATGGTTAAACGTTCAATCAGAGAGAGTTTTCTAATTTTTTATAATTTTTATAATTTTTAATTTACATAAATGTGTCGTTTCATTCAAAAAATCAAAATACAAATATAGAGAAACTAAAATGTCATGGAAAAATCAAAAAAACTTTTCCCAAGGCCATTTAATATTTCTGCAAAATTTCATATTTTTCCCACTTATATTTTAAATTTTATGATTTAAATACTCCAAAAATTCAAAAATTAATTTAAAAATATTTACTTTATGAAAAATTATGATTTTAGTTTTGAAAAATTAGACTCCTTTTTTTTTTGAGTTTATAGCATCTTTTGGTTTATTTTTTTGAGTTTTCAATAAAAAGTTACATAATTTTGAAGTTTATTATAATTTTTGATATAAAATAAAATAAAAAAAAATTCAGCATTTCCTCCCTCCCTCGCGCGACGCCCACGAAGCAGGACCCGACACGTGCATGGAGAAAACTGACGACCGAAACTTTTCGGAGTCCATCCTCCGCCGATTCTCAACTAAATTTTACGTTCTTGGGCTCGTTTTGTTCAGCTCAAAGAGTAGATCACATCCATACAGATACTTAAGTATTTTGTGATCTACTTTTCGATCTGGAAGGGAGGGAAGCTCGAGATTATTATTTCAATTTAAGAGATATACCTGAGCCTAAGAGTTTTGTCCTCAATTAGGTTTGAATAAATAGGTATTCTTGAGCTTATACAACTCCTCGTGGCGTCGTTTTGATGTAATTTTTGCGTCGGGTCAGAGGTTCGCCGGAATTTAGCTCGGTTTCGGATTTTCCGGCGATGCCGGCGTTTTTCCGGCGAGGGAGGATAAATGAGAGCTATTGTTTTGTGTGTGGAGATGGAATGAAGAGTGGGCGGTTGCTACAGTGAGTTGTTTAGTGTTATATACGGGAGAGAGAGAGGGAGAGAGATTGTTTTTTAATTTTTTTTTTATTTTTTTTTATTTTATTATTATTTTTTTCTTAATCTCATGGCATGCGTCATCCATAGTTATGATAGGATTGGATTTTTCATTTTATAAATACATATGTGTACATATATATATATATATATATGTATATATATATATATACATATATACATATATGTATATATGTATATATACATATATACATATATGTATATATGTATATATGTATATATATACATATATACATATATGTATATATGTATATATGTACATATATACATATATACATATATGTATATATGTATATATATGTATATATACATATATGTATATATGTATATATGTATATATACATATGTACATATATGTATATATGTATATATGTATATATACATATATGTATATATGTATATATNTATTGGTTTAGGGCTAAGCAACCTAATGTTTAGGCTTAGCTAATCATATTGGTTTAGGGTTAATTTTCATAAGGTTTAGGTTAACTAATCCTATTAGTTTAGGGTTAACTAACCTAAGCTTTAGGCTTAGCTAATCCTATTGGTTTAGGGCTAACTAACCTAGGGTTTAGGCTAATCTTATTGGTTTAGGGTTAACTAACCTAAGGTTTAGGCTTAGCTAATCCTATTGGTTTAGGGTTAACTAACCTAATGTTTCGGTTAACTAATCCTATTAGTTTAGGGTTAACTAACCTAAGGTTTATGTTAACTAATCTTATGGATTGGGGTTAACTAACCTAAGGTTTAGGCTAATCCTATTGGTTTAGGGTTAACTAACCTAAGGTTTAGCCGAACTAATCCTATTGGTTTAGGGTTAACTAACCTACTGTTTAGACTAACTAATCCTATTGGTTTAGGGTTAACTAACCTAGGGTTTAGGCTAACTAATCCTATTAGTTTAGGGTTAACTAACCTAGGGTTTAGGCTAGCTAATCCTATTGGTTTAGGGTTAACTAATATAAGGTTTAGGCTTAGCTAATCCTATTAATTCAGGGTTAATTAATCTAAGGTTTCGGTTAACTAATCTTAGTGGTTAGGATCACTAATCCTAATGGTTTAGGTTAATGTTGAGCTAAGATTATAGTTTAGTTTAGGATGAACCCAATATGTAGGTTAAACTAAACTAAAGTTCATGTTGACTGACCTTAAAATCCAAGAAGTTTATTCTGAATTAAATGATAGGATGACTTAGATTTCAAGTTTAAAATGGTCCAACTATTCAATTTTGAATACCCTAGAGGTTAAGTCTTCCCAGGCTAGACTTGGTCTAAAGACTGGCTGACTTAAAGTCCTAAATGACTAAAATTGGACTTAATG
>JXCR01140665.1:31799-73022 GCA_002079205.1 Phalaenopsis hybrid cultivar | reverse complement strand
ATATATATATAGAGAGAGAGAGAGAGAGAGGGGAGAGGGAGCGAGGGGTGAGAGTGAAGCATGCGTGAGTTGTGATATATATATATATATATATATATATATATATATATATATATATATATATGTTAATGTTGCATGCGTGAGGATTTATTTCAAAAAAAAAATTTTTTTTTATTAAATAATAATAATAATAATGTTATTATTATTTAAATCGCTCTGTGTAAATTTCGCCGAACGCGTCATCGCGGTGAAATGAAAGTCCTTCGTAGGTGAAATCAACGTTTCAGACACGCTCATGCGGTCCATTTCGTCTTATGGGGTCTTTCAGATCACTTTTTCTGGGATCGAGTCAAAAATAATGCGTCAAATTTAGTTTTCATCAAATTTTTGGATTGCGATCGACTGTTTTGAAACATGATCACGGGTTTGAATTCATTTGAAATTGGCTCTAGACATCTTGAATTTGAAATTAAGGTATTTGATTAGTCATGGAGCTCAATTTGGAGATTTTTGTCAAAATGAGTGAATTTGGTCAAATTGGATCCAATCGATGGTCAAGAATTGGTTTTAGGGGTGTTTGAAATAATTTTAGAGGATTTGAGAATTTTTCGTCCACGAGTGGAAATTTGGTAATTGTGGCCGACTTTGGTCAAAATGGTCAAAAGGTTCAGTCAAAGGCTCGAGGTGGTTCAGGATAAAATTTGGAGTCAAACGACAGTGCTCGAGGTCATTTTCGATCAATGTGGAAGGTTTTATGATCCCCAAAGTATTTTTAAGTATTCATTATTTTGATGGGGGCAAAAAGTTATTCAGAAGTATGACAATATTGCAGTCAAAATTCTCAGGAAGACATAAGGAATGATCTGGTGTGATTTTTTAGGATTTATTGGTGACTCTGCAAGATTTTGAAAAATTTGATATCTTGGGGGGTTCATGGGCATTTTGGTAATTTTTGGAAAAATTCAGTATTCTTGCAATTTTTGGGTATCAAATGGTTTAAATGATAATATCAAATGGTTTTAAATTGTTTGTGTGAATCAATTGCAATTTTGGGAAATTTTGATGAATTAGAACATTCAAGTGGGGTATTTTAAAGTAAACTGGGCTCAAATAATTTTGGTCAACCCTATGGGTGTAATGACTGCAACATTGTGATATGAAAATGCAATGTTTATGATGATCATGGGGATTATGAATGATGATGCTATGTATTGAATCCAAAAAAGATGTAGAGTAGTGCAAGACTTTCCTGTGGTCCAAAGGTCCTATAGGAATTCTCATGAGGGTTCCCTTATGTAATCTCTAATCTTTGTATTAAAGATTAGTTATCACATATAGAACCAACATAGAGAAAAAAGACTTGGTTGAAATGTCTAAAGAGAAGGTGGGTACCATTTTTAAGATGCTAAGATAGTCATTATGAAATTCCTAAGGCAAGATCTTAGTCACTAAGAGAAAGACCCAAAACCCTCACCCAAAAGTGAGGTCAACATTGCCAAATTAGAAAATTTGTTTGTAAAGAGATTTGCTGGAGCGCAGCATCATGTTTCTATTGGAGATCTCGTAGTAGAGAAGCAAAGGCCTAACAAGACTCTAGTAGATTATATCTTGAGGTGGAGAAACCTTAGCATGAAATGTGAACCTCCCCGACAGGAACATCATGCAATCGAGATTCTACTCAAAAATATCCTTGGGCCAGTAGCTTTCATGCTTAAGAGACTCACCATCAAGTCCTTTGAGAAACTACTCAGCAAAGCTAGCAATCTGTAAGAGGAAGTTAAACACATGGATTCTCAAGAGAAATTAGAAAAGACCATAACAACCCGAATATTCAAGAAGAAGTCCAGGACAATGACAATGGTTGATAAGGAAAAATAACCAATGAAGATACAAGCAGAACATTCTCATCAAAACTCCTAGCTGTCATCATAACATGATCAGCAAGGAACACAACATTATGTCTAGTCTAGCCAGTAGTCACATCAAGGAGGATTATATCGAAAAGAGAACAAGAAGGGTCAAACCCTTTCGAAACAAAAGAGAATAGTATATTCCTTCAAAGATGAAGCTGTACCCAAAATATTCAGAATCCTAATGAAGAAGCCCGAGTTCAGATTTTCAGATCCAAGGAAACCTGATAAAGTTGACAAGAAAGATCAACCCAATTATTGCCCATACCACAGGATGCTTGGACATATTGTAGAAGAATGTTTCGTTTTCAAGGATTGGCTCGAGAAAAATCTTAAGGGAATATAAAAATCCTAAAAGAATATTTAAAAGAACCTAAAAAAGGTTCAGTAAATATGATTTTGGCCGAGCTGATTACTCTGATAGATCCTTATTCAGAAAAAGATGGATGAAGTATAGTTTGGAGCAAGTCATCCAAGAAGACACTGGATCAGGTTTAGATTGCTTGAGCTCAGACAACCGTTCGTAGTCTACAATCTGCTCAACCCAAGATGGATATCTCATCATAGAAACCATCACAACCAGAAGAGAAAGAGAAGAACAAAGTCGTGAAGACTGATAGTGCGGGGGGTAGGATAGGTGCTTCCTGTGTTAGATTTGTTATCTCAGATTTGGGGAAGAAAATCCTCAAACCCCTATTCATGTATGATTATCTTTTAACCCCACCAGGGTATTATGAATATAATGATTATGATTTAGGCTATATTTTAACTATTTCTAGTGAAAAGGTAACTAAATTTGCTCAATCTAACTCCGACCTAGATCCTAAACCAATCCTCAAATCGTACTTAAGTCCGATGAACCTGTGAACGAGAATGAAGAAAATATCGATGATATTGGTTACGATAGCACCGGGAGTGAGGAGCCAGTCCTCAAGCATCATGAAACACCACTCACCATCAATTTGGATCTCTCCTATGAAGAAGAAGTGATGGAAAATTTTCCTACAACATTGCAAGAAAAAGAAGAAATCACAGAGATAAACCTAAGGAGAGGGATAGTGTTACCCTCGAGGTCAGCTCCAGTGGATAAAGGAAAATAATTAGTAACACAAGAAGTGCTACCTCCACCTCGACCAGTGGAAGAGCCACATAACCAAGCAATGATTGGAATATTATCTAAAGTGGATTATGACGTGTCAGCTCATCTTAGGAAGTTGTCAGCCAAATTAAGCATCTATGATGCTGTAATCCTCTCAAAGGATATGAGAGAATCTCTGATTACAACTTGACTTGACCCAGAGATTTGCTTATCACAATTGGCCAGCACATCTTTGGATGAAGTTTGTTTGTTATGAAATTAGTTTGGGATAAGTTTTATAGATGAAGTCTTGTTGCTTGGTACCACCGACCACAACCGACCGCTCTACATCTCCGTTAACAACAGTAGATTTGTGTTGTCCAGAATTTTAGTCGATCCGGAAGCATCACTTAACTTAATGAGTGTATGAACATTAACATATTTGGATATTGAAGCTCAAGAGTTTACAACTAATAAAATGATGTTAAGAGGGCTCGACCAGAAGGGAGAAAAAGCCCCTGGATCGATTACATTGCTTATGAAAGTTGTAGAATTAGTAACAACCGCAAAATTCCATATCATTGAAGCCGAGACCTTTTTCAATGCTCTACTTGGTCAATCATGGACTCATGAACACATTATGGTTCCGTCTTCCCTACATCAGTGTAACAAATATTATAAGGAAGGAAAAGAACATTGCATTAAAGGAGATTTACAACCATTTTCAGTTCATGAAGTAGGCATTCATGAAGATGCGGCCTACTACGCACCTCCGAAGAACACTGTCTTCTCTCATGAGGTGATGACAAATAAAAATGAAAATTCAGAAGGATCACAAGGGCAAAGCCATTCAGCTCTACTTCAGCAATCTTCCATCACACTTTTGTAAAAAGTTGGTGGGGGTTCTTTTATTTCGCGCACCTAAGGTCAAGGCCGAGGAAGAACCAATACAATTGCTGGATGGACTAAGCCAACTATCAAAATTGATAATGAAGAAAGCTGCGATGAAGAAATGATGATGATAAAACAGAAGAAACCACAGTATGAGATATCCTTGGAAGATGTAGAGAAAAGTGAATATGTGTCGATGTATGATCAGATCAACTACTATGTGAATATCATGACCCTTACTCCGATTGTCGCTCAAAAGGTCAAGAGTTTAGAGGTCAAGGAAGTCAGTAGCGCTCGTTCAAAGACAATCAAGTTTTACCGTGGTTCTACTTATGCTAATCTTGAAAATCATGTATATTTGGATGAGAATCCTAATGAATTATTAGAATTACCTTTTGGTTACTTTTCTCCTTGTATACAAAAGTTAATTCAATAGGTATATTTGCCAAAAAAATTACCAAAAGATAAGCTACAACTTTTTGAAAAATTATAGAATGTTAAAAGTCAAACTCCTAACTCGAAAGATGGTCTCGGATTTGGTATTATAAAATAAGTCGATGACTTAGAATTTTGCATGGTTGTTACTAGAAGATTGGAAGAGAATTGCCTTGATGTAGAGGATGAATCTCAAGATCAGTTAATAGAAGACGCCGTGCCAAATTTTGAGAAAGAAATTAAATCAACTGTTGATAAACTGAAGGAAATTAATCTCAGGACTGAGGAGCAGTGCCGATCTACATTTATAAGTTCTTTACTTAAGGAGGAAGAATCTATGGAGCTAATCAAGCTATCGTCAGAATTAAGGGATTTATTTGAATGGAGTTATGATGAAATGTCAGGATTATCCCAAGAAAAAGCAGTGCATAAGCTAGGGGTGGACGAAGATATGAACCAAATAAATCAAGCTTCCAGAAGGATGTGCTGTGAGATAGAGTAACAAGTCATTGCCGAGGTGAAGAAATTGATAGAGGCTAACTTGGGACGAGAAGAGCAGTACCCCACATGGTTAGCCAACATTGTACCGGTTAAGAAGAAAAATGGACAAATCTATGTATGTGTTAACTTCAGGGATTTGAACAAAGTTTGTTTAAAAGAAGAATTTCTGTTGCAGATACCAGAAATGATGGTGGACATTGCTTCAAAACATGAGATTTTCTCTTGCATCGATTGATCATGACGATATAATAAATCAAGATGGCTCCAGAGGATGCGACACTTACAACTTTCAGAACAACGATTGGAGTTTTCTACTATACAGTGATGTCATTCTGGTTGAATAATGCTGGAGCAACATATCAACAAGCTATGACGAAGATCTTTGACGACCTCATTCACAACTAAGTGGAGTGCTACGTAGATGATTTGTTCATCAAGAGCAAATAGAAAATCAACTATTTGTACGATTTGAGGATTGTGTTTGAACGATTATGACAATATAATCTCAAGATGAATCCCTTAAAGTGCACCATCGGCGTCACCTCTGGGAAACTTCTAGGATTCTTTATTCATCATCGGGGAATCGAGATTGACCCAGATAAGATTAAAACTATCTTGGAAATGACTCCTCCTAAAACCTTGAAACAACTATGTTCCTTTCAAGGAAAATTGGCATATCTGAGACGCTTTATCTCTAATCTCTCAGGTAGGTGTCAGCCCTTCTCAGCATTAATTAAAAAGGATGCCAAATTTATTAGGGAAGAGAAATACCAGCGGGCCATCGAGGATGTTAAACATTACTTAATGATACCTCCTATTTTGGTAGCCCCTATCCCGTGAAAACTGCTGATACTTTATAATGCGGCCTTAGACAAATCTCTGGGAGCACTGCCAGCTCAGGTCAATGACGAGGGTATGGAAAATGTGCTCTACTACTTGAGTTGACGTCTAACACCGACGGAGGTAAAGTATCCACCTATTAAGAAGCATTGTCTAGCTTTAATTTTTGCTGCATAAAAGCTTAGACATTACATGCTTTCTCATAAAATTACCATTATTTTGAAAGTTAATCCATTGCAATATTTGATGACCCAACCAACACTTTCCAGACGTCTGGTAATATGGTCGATGATTTTATTACAATTTGATAACACTTTTGTTCTGCACTATCAAGGGATAGATTTTAGCAGATTTTCTAGCAGCACAACTAATTCCAACTGGGTCCCCACTCAACGATGAATTGTCGGATGAACATTTACTGCAAATAGAACTGTTCAGTGCCAGATATTGGGAAATATACTTTATTGGAGCTTCTTCAGCTAGAAAAGACAAAAGGACCAAGAATAGTGATACAGAGCAAAGCAGTAATTGGTCTGATTTTCACTACACCAGATAAGAGCATGTTGAGATTCTTCTATCACTTGATAGAGCTGTGCACAAAAAAATGAAGCAGAATATAAAGCACTAATCACCAGGTTGGAGTTGGCAATCTCAATGGACATAACAGATATTTCCATCTATGGTGACTCACAGATCGTCATCAAACAAGTCGTTGGACAATACAAGATTTTGAAACCAAGATTAGCATAATATCACTGGTATACAATGAAGCTGCTTGAACAGTTTTCCAGTGTGACTCTCTACGGGATTCCTTGAGGCGTTAATGCTCATGTCGATGCTTTAGCAAAAGTTGCAACAGAATTGGCATGTCCACCGGAGGATTCCATCGACATTCTATTACAAGGGTGACCAGTTTTGTCTCAGATCGACCTTGAAAATTTACACAAGCTCGAAAAAGAAGAAGGAATGACTATTGTAGTTGCTACATCAATGAAGACTAGCGTAAGTCATTAATAAAATATTTGCACATTGAAAAGTTGTCAGAGGACAAATCTGAGGCATATCACATCATAAGAAGTGCTATGTCATATGCTCTAATGGGTGATGTCCTCTACAGATCAGATGTGGTTGTGATGTCTAAACAGAGCACAAGCACATAGTATCATCAAAGAAGTACATGCCGGATTGTGTGGAGTTCACCAGTCAGGGCCAAAAATGAAAATGAAAATCAAAAGACTCGGATATTATTGGCTAGCAATGATGTCTGATTGCATGGATACAGCCAAAAAGTGTCACCTTTGCCAATTGCATGGGGAGGTCTTACACCAACCTCCGAATGTGCTACACCCAAATGTTGCCTCATAGTCATTTGAGTGTTTAGGTTTGAACATAATAGTTTCAATAGACCCTCCACCCTCTAAGGGACACAAATTTATTCTTGCCGCTATATATTACTTCTCCAAATGGGAAGGGACAGTGTTGTTACGAGAGGTAACAACACAACACTTTCCTCAATTTTTCAAAAGTCAAATTGTCTACCATTTTGGAGTTGCGCGCAAAATATTTTCCGACAATAGGACAACAGCCAAAAGCACAAAGATCAATAACTTTGTCAAGCGACACGGGATAGGCTGAAGACACTCCATGATCTACTATCCCAGGGTAAATGGACTGGCCGAGGCCTTCAATAGGATGCTCGTGCAAAGAAAACATTGAACGAAAACAAAAGAGATTGGTAAAATAAACTGTTAGAAACTTTATGGGCCTACCATATGACATTCAGAACTCCCACTCAATGTACACCTTACGCACTTGTGTACGGGTCCGAGGCCGTACTGTCGCTGGAGCTTCAGACACCATCTCTCAGAGTCACCGTCGCCAACCAAATCACAATATAAGAAAGTGCAAAGCTTTGACTTAAAGAATTGGAAAGTCTCGAAGGAAAGCAACTAAAAGAGCAATAAAATTTGGAGCTTTACCATGCAAGAATGGTACAAGCTCATGACAGATTGGTCCGCCCGAGGAGATTTAAAATGGGTAACCTCCTTATTCTTCTTAAAAGACGTATTCTTGCACGTATCAAGATAGTTGAAAATTTTGAACCAACATGGGAGGGACCATTTGTAGTAGAAAAGATCTATTCAGAAGGATCCTACCAGCTGGTGGATTTCCAGGACGAGAGACCTATGTTGTCGATCAATAGACGATATTTAAAGGCATACTATACAAATTGATGTTGCTTGAAATCACCTTTTTGAGACTTTGATCGTTCTGGTGTTATTTATTTGGCCAACTATCTGTGACTGGGTCCAAAAATTTTGTAATAAAATTAACCTCAATAAAATTTAAACTTTGAAGTTGCATACTTCGACTTTCACCTTTCTGCTTTTAATTTTGATATTCTATTAAATTAAATTAAATAAGAAAAAAAACATAAATAAAAAAATCTTTGCACCTGTGTAGATGAAAATCTTGTATAATAAATGTTTTGTTTTGTTCTTGCTCCTGCTAAATTTCAGCACACTGATGTTTTTCTATCGTGTGCAGAAAAAAATGTCAAGACATAAGCTGATTTTTGCTTTCAAGTATGGTTTGAATCTCATGCTTAATGAGGAAAGAGCACCTCAGGGTGGCATCATAAACTTCAACTTGGACTTCGATCAGGTTGACGTGAACTATGAGGGTCCCCTGATTGACATAGTCAGTTGCCAAGAGAAATAAGAGCTACCATCGCTGTTAAAGATTAGCACTAAAGAGGATTATTTGTTGATGAGAAAAAAAGTGATAACACAGCAGAATCTGATGGAAGGGGCTTATCACCTGATACACTAAAAATACATGCATCTTTAGACCCATATTTTATACTCATTTTTGGTGATATTGCACTTTAAAGGAAGGTATTTTTCATATTTTATTGCAGGTTGTTGATTTTTAGGACTTGAAACAAAAATGAAGCAAAAAGGATGGAATTTAGAGTAAAAATGAAGTTTTTAAGGAAATTTTCAGCGCCAACGCGCCAAATTGGGTGCCGACAACGCCATTTGACAGAGAGCGCGATTTAATTAAATGGCCACTTGCGTCGACGTTGCCAAAATGGGCGCCAATGATGCCAGTGTCAGTGTAGAACCTATTTCTAACAGATTCGACAAATTTGGATGCTTTTTGGAGAGTTTTTTGATGCATCTATTGGAAAATCGACATTAGGCTCTATTTAGAGCTGAAATTGATCAGAAAAGACCCCACTTCACGCCCCTTCATACCCTGCAACCGCTTTCCACTCTCTTCCATGCTTTTCCACATTCCATATAGCCACTTAAAGTCCATTAGTGATTTATTTTCTTTATGATTTTGAGTGTTAGTGGTGAGTTTAAGTGTGAATTAATCTCTAAGAGTGTTGGAAAGAGAGAAGTGAGAGATTTCTTTTTCCTACATTTCCCAAGAGATTAAGTGCTTAAGGTTCTTATTCATAAAATACCATATCAAGATTTCTTTTTCCCAACATTAAGTGCTTAAGGTTCTTATTCATAAAATACCATATCAAGATTTTGGCATCATTGTAAAGCGAAGTCAGCTTTATAAATTTTACACAATTATAGTTTCAGGGATCAAGTTTTTGAATTCGTTGCTGGGGAAGGTAACGGTAATTTAAATAGATTTAGTAAATTAGGAAATTTAGGGATAAAATATTAAAAATTAAAAATATATATAAAATCAAAATTTCAAAAAAAATTATAACTATATATATTTAAGAGTATTTTAAAGAATTTTTTTTCTTTTCTTATTATATTTGTTTATGCAAAATATTGGATGTGAAGGTTAAGTACCTTATGATTCGGAATTAGAACGTACTAATAGAAAATTCAAAAAAATTAAAAAGAAATTAAAAATTTGAATGAAATGGTGAATAACTTAGATAAATAAATAAATGAAAATTGAGAAAGACTTTTAAAAGATTATACTAATCCTGCAGTAGATAAACTTCACTTAACTATTCAAATTCCTAATGTTGCTGCTAATTCATTTGAGCTTAAACCTGTAATTATCTAAATGATACAAAATAATTAATTTATAGGAACACCTACTGATGATCCTAACTTAATTTTTGCTAATTTTCTTGAAATATGTGTTATTTTTAAATATGATGGAGTGTCTAATAATGTTGTTATGCTTAGACTTTTTTCTTTTTCTTTAAGGGATAAAGCTAAAGCTTTGTTAAATTTTGGCTAAATATTTTCTACCCTCCAAGACTGCTAAGCTTAGAAATGATATTACATCTTTTGAAAGTTTGAAAAGGAATCAATGTATGAAGCCTGGGAAAGATTTAAGGATCTCTTTAGAAAATGGCCATACCATGCTTTACCAGATTAGTTAATAATTTAAACATTTTACATTGGATTAGTATGATCACTTAGATCTATTATAGATGCTTCTGTAGGAGGATCACAAATGTCAAAACCTTTTTATGAAGCAAACTCTTTAATAGAAGAAAAGACTACTAATAATTTTCAATGACCCTCTGAAGAGTAGCTAGTATTCATGACTTTGATGCAATGTCTAATTTAACATCTCAAATTGCTGCTATATCGAAAAAGATTGATCAAATTGGAGTGAACTATTCTCAAATACCACCAACATTGGAGGAAAATTTACTAGGGTAGATAATTGATACTCAATCATCTTATGAAACTTTGAATGCTATTAATAATTGAAATAACAATCCCTATTCTAATTATTACAACCCTGAATGGAAAAATCACCCTAATTTTAGTTGGAATAATTATATCAATTAGGTGAATCCCTCAAGAAATTTAAATAACCAAGGAAATACAAATTATCGACCTTATTATCCTCTTGGATTTAACTCTAACCCTAACCCACAAGTTAAAGAAAAGAGGTAGACAATGGAAGAAATAATGTTGAAAATGAGAAATAAAATACAAAATCAACGGGATGCTATTAGAAATATTGAAAATTAATTAGGACATACTGTTATTACACTTAATAACATACCTTCAAGAAATCTTCCCAGTACTGTGGAAGTTAATCCAAAAGATCAAAATAAGGAGCAAACTAAAGCTATTCAATTACCAAGTGGAAAAGAAGTTGAAATAAGAATCCAAAGAGAAACTTAAGTTGATGAGGAGAAGGAAAAGATTGAAAGCGACCACAATGAAAATGAACAAATACAAGTTTCTTTAGAAAAACTACTACCTCCGTTTTCTCAACGATTGAAGCAGAAGAATAAAGACAAAAAACTTACAAAATTTTTGAAAATCCTTAAAATTTTAACGATAAAGATTATTTTTATTGAGGCTTTGGAACAAATGAAAAGTCATGTGAAATTTATGAAAGATATATTAAATAAGAAAAGGAAGTTTGCAGATCATGAGACCATTGCACTCAGTGAAGAGTGTAGCGTTATTATTCAGAAAATACTTCCTGAAAAGTTAAAAGATCCTGGTAGTTTTACTATACCTTGTGCAATTAGTGAAAAGTTTTTTTAGAAAAGCCTACTGTGATTTAGGAGCGAGTATCAATCTGATGCTTCTATTGATTTTTAAATGTTTAGATTTGGGAGAGATTTCCCCTACTACTCTAACTCTTCAGTTAATTGATCGATCAATAAATTATCCTAAAAGAGTTATAAAAGATGTATTAGTAAAAGTGGATAAATTTATTTTTCCTGTAGACTTTATATTATTAGATATGAAAGAACATAAAGAGATTCCTATTATTTTGGAGAGACCATTTCTTCTAACAGGGAGAGCTGTGATAGATGTACAAAAAGGAGAACTAATAATGGGAGTTAATGATCAAGGAGTAACATCTAATATTGCAAAAGCTATTAAATATCATGCAATAGAAAAAGATAATGAATGCTCTAAGATGGAAGTTACTGATTATCTGAGTAATGAGAAATTTAAGGAAGTGTTTGAAGAAAAATTAAAGCAAGAAGACTGTTGTGAGAATGAGAATGAAATAAAAGAAGAGAATTTAGATTATATTCAAGACAAATTTGAAACGTTAGATTTTTTGAAAAATGATAATAAAAATCTTACTCCTTCAAGTATTAAACTATCTGAACTTGAACTAAAAGTATTACCTACCCATTTAAAATATGTGTTTTTAGGATATTCATCTGCATTGCATGTTATTGTATCTTTTGAATTAACTGAAATTCAAGAACAAAAACTAATAGAAATGTTGAAAAGATATATAAAGGCTTTTAGATGGACTTTAGCAGATATTAAAGGAATTAGTACTTCTGTTTGTATGTACAAAATTCTATTCGAGGAAACATACGAACCTAGAGCTGATCCTCAGAGGAGTATAAACCTAATAATAAAAAAAGTTTTAAAAAAGAAATCTTAAAATAGTTAGATGTTGGAATTATATATCAGATTTCAAACAATGCTTGAATGAGTCCAACTCACTCTGTTCTAAAGAAAGGAGGAGTGACCGTTGAAGTAAATGAGAAAAATGAATTAATTCCAATAATAAAAGTTACTGGTTGGCGAATTTGTATAGACTATAGAAAATTAAACATTGCTACCAGGAAAGATCACTTTCCTTTACCCTTTCTAAACCAAATGTTGGATAGATTAGCTAGAAAAAAATATTATTGCTTTCTAGATGGATATACCAGGTATCATCAAATTCCAATTGCTCTGGAGCATCAAGAGAAAACAACATTTACAAGCCCTTATGAAACATTTGCTTTTCGTAGAATGCCTTTTAGACTATGCAACGCACCCGCGATATTTCAAAGATGTATGATGTTAATTTTTAGTAATTTGATTGAACATGGAATGAAAGTATATATGGATGATTTCTCTGTATTTTGGACTTCATTTGAATTATGATTAAATAATTTAGAAAAAGTTATGGAATTATGTGAAAAAATCAACATAGTACTAAATTGGGAAAAATGTCAATTTATGGTTGCAGGAGGAATTGTGCTTGAGCATAAAATTTTGAAAATGACATGAAATTAGATCCTGCAAAAATTTAAGTTGTTGAAAAATTATCACTTCCTACTATGGTTAGAGGGGTAGAAGTTTTTTAGGACATACTAGTTTCTACAAGCGTTACATATAAAAAAATTTCAAAAATAACTAAGCCATTGTGCCAACTTTTAGAAAAAGATACAAAATTTGATTTTAATGATGAATTCATAAATGCATTTGAATTATTGAATGAAAAATTAATCAGTGAACTTATAATAGTTCCACCATATTGGGAGAAACCATTTGAAATAATGTGCGATGCTAGTATTATGCTATTGAAACTGTTTTAGGACAAAGGCATAATAAAGTTTTTAAAGTAATATATTATGTTAGTAAAACTCTAAATGATGCTCAAATTAATTACAATACTAATGAAAGAGAGTTATTAGCTATTGTCTATTCCTTTGATAAATTTAGACCTTACTTGTTTGGAAATAAATGTATAGTGCATATAGATCATTTTGCTATCAAATACTTGATGTAAAAGAAGGATGCTAAACCAAGATTAATTAGATGGATACTTCTCTCTCAAGTGTTTTATTTTATTGTACTTGATAGAAAGGGAAATGATAATCAAATAGCTGATCATTTTTCTAGACTAGAAAAAGAAATTAACTAATTTGCAAATGAAATTTTAGAAAATTTCCTCATCAACAATTATATAATATTAATAAAATGAATATACCGTAGTATGTCGATATAGCAAATTATATTATAAGTGACATTCTACCACCAGATATTAAAAATTAATTATTAAATAAATTTATATATGATTCAAGATTTTATTTTTGTGATGACCCATATTTATATAAACAATGTAAATATCTAATTATTAGGAGGTGTGTGTCTTATGAAGATACTCAACAAATAATTTAAAGATGTCATGATTTTGAATTTGGAGGACACTTTAGAACAAATAGAACTGCATATAAAATTTTACAAGCTATATTTTATTGGCCTACTCTCTTTAGAGATGTTAATGAATATATTAAAACATGCGATCGATGTCAGTGAGTAGGAAATACTTCTAGAAGAAATAAAATGCTTCTAAATTACACATTGGAAGTTGAAATTTTTTTATGTGTGGGGATTAGATTTTATGGGACCATTTATGTCTTCATTTCAAAATTTATATACATTACTTGTTGTTGATTAAATGTCCAAATGGATTGAACTTGTTGCTGTACCTAAATGTGATGCTCGTAGCGTTTCTAACTTTTTAAATAAAAATATTTTTACAAGATATGGAATGTCAAGAGTAACTATTACATATGGAGGATCCCATTTTAGGAATAAAAGAAACTAAAAATTTTTTAAAAAATAAGATATTATGTATAGATTCTCTACTGTTTATCACTCTCAGACCAGCGGTCTTGTAGAAATATCAAATTGTGAAGTAAAATGAATTTTAGAAAAAGTTGTAAATCCATATAAATTTTATTGGTCTGCTAGATTAGATACTGCATTATGTGTATACAAAACTACTTATCAGACTCCTATTGGAATGTCCATATATAGACTTATTTTTGAAAAAAACATGCCGCTTACCAGTAGAATTGGAGCATAAAGCATTTTGGACTATTAAGGAATTTAATTTTAATCTAAAAGATACTGGTGAGAAAAGATTACTGCAACTCGATGAACTTGAGGAGATTATAATGAAGCATATGATAATGCAAAAATCTATAAAGAGAAAATGAAAATATGGCATGATCGGAAGATTATTAAAAAGAAGTATGAACCTGAGCAAAAAGTTTTATTATAAAATACAAGATTAAAATTTTTTTCCTAAAAAACTGAAATCTACATAGTTAGGAAAATTTAAAGTGATTAAAGTCTATCATTATGAAATTTATGTTTTAAAAGATGCTAAAATTGGAAAGATACATCGGGTTGATGGGCATCGATTGAAACATTATTATGAAGGACACATGCTATAGATTAAAGAAATTTTGACGTTAAGTCATCATGATTAGACAATGGTACGTCGGGCTGAGCACGTTAAAACAAGGGTTCGGTGGGAGGCAACCCATATACATAAATATATATATATATGTATATATATATATTAATGGAAGGAGCAGGGCTCCAACTATATTAAAGAAAGAAAAACCAAAAGAGTACAAGGAAAACAAGGGACCCTTTATAAGAAGCAGGGTGAACCTTTCAAAAATAACCTATAAAAAGTTTGTTCTAATGTAAGGTAAGGGATTTAAATCCCCTTCCAAAAGTAAATGCAGAGAACGATTAAAGGCCTTCCTGATAAGAGGTTGGTCACTGTGGAGTCCCATTCGAGAGAGCCAAATTGCAGGTTTATTCCCTTCTCTGTGGATATGGGAGACAAAAAGTTTAAAATCATTCCTCTTGTGCATAATTCCTTAATTAAGTTTATCAGGTGCCATGGTCTTTCAATTGTTACATTCATGATATTCACTAATGTACTAGAATTAGATTCCACCAAAATTTGATGAATACCAATTCTATTGGCAAAGTTGAGGGCCCAATATAAAGCCAAAGTTTTAGCTTCCAAGGGATCTTTGGCAACAATGGGAGACTGCAAATAGAGCAAGAAAACCCCTCTATAATCCCTGAATATACCCCCATACTAGCATGGGGATGAAGAAAACTTCCATCAATATTAATTTTAACCCATCCTATCTGAGGGGGTAACCACTTCACCAATATAGGCTTAATTGGCTTTGAATTATTTAGAATATCCTGAGAGAAGATCTGAGGGAAACTCTTCAGCTTATGAATTTTCTGTATGTAATCAATACACTGATTAACCACATTCTTTACCCCAACTTCATCCTCCTCAAATTTCATTTTGTTCTTGGTCATCCAAACAAACCAAGCCACAATACAAGGAACCAAAAAAAGTTTTTTGTCCAGCCATTCATGCCAGCACTGATAAAAATTCCCCCAAGACATGTTCAAGACTTGCTTGGCTTAAGAGACTTTCTCAGATTAATTGCACAATGGAGCATTTCAAAAACAAGTGATTTATAGATTCCTCTTCCTGTTTACATAAAACACACAAAGATGCCCCCCTAAGGCCCTTCAGTTTTAGAATATCATAAGTAGGGAGGAGTTTACGGAAGAGCCTCCAACAAAAAAAAGACAGATGGAGATAGAAATTTACTCCATATTCTAGTACCCCACTCTACTTCTTGTTGAGGGAAACAAAATTCCCCAATGAATTGTAATATAGACTGTGAATGAAATTTTTTAACAACCACTCCATCCTTTTTTGAAGGATCAATAGAGATTTGCTGAATTCTAGGTATTTGAGATGGTTCACAAACTTTATGGAGTGCCTTAAGATTCCACCCCCCATTCACCCAAAAGTCAGCCACCTGGGTAGAAATATCAGATAATTGTGGGGTGTCAAACCCTAAATTCCCATCCAATCTCCAATTATCCATCTAGAAATTAACTTTACCCATCCCCGCTTCCCAAAAGAAAAGCAATTCAGCCTCATCCCTAATTTTTAGCATCTTGGCCCAGATGATAGAGTCACCCAATTTCCTTTCAGCTTGTATAGGGTGGATGTTTCTGCAATATTTGCCCATCATAAATCTAGACCAGAGAGATTCTTGTGATCTAAAATTTATCCGCAGTTTGCAAAGGTTAACATGTATAAGTTGAGAGAAGCTTTTAAATCCCAGGCCCTCAGCATTAGTAGTCTTACACACCTTACTCCAGCTAGTCCAATGTAATTGCTTCCTTTGTACAGACCACAGAAACCTATTAAATAATTTATCCAGGTTCTTTTGTGTAGATTTCTTCATTACAATCATCTGCATCAAATAAGTTGGTAGGGAAGATAGGACACTTTTGAGAAGAGTAACTCTTCCACCATTTGACAAGTAAGAGTTGACCCAACAATGGAGTTTGTCTTGGATTCTATCCACAATATGATTAAAATGAACTTGCTTAGTTTTCTACCTTTCATAAGCAAAGCTCCAAGATATTTGATTGGTAGTTGTCCGACATTAGAACTAGTGAAATCAGAAATCCAATTCTTCATAACAAGCTTAACCTTCTGACTAAGAACAACTACACATTTTTGGATATTTAAGACCATGCCAGAGCTTCTTTGGAAATGTTCTAAGCATTTAAAGATAGATCTAACAAAAGGCTTAGTAGCTTTAGAAAATACTATAATGTCATCAACAAAGGTAAGGTGATTAATAAGCATATTAGATCTGTGACTGTAAAGGGAATGAGGTGCTTCAACAGCAACCTGGTTTAACATTCTAGAAAGATAATCTAGAGCTAGTATAAAAATTGAGGGAGAAAGGGGATCACTTTGCTTTATGCCTCTAGAAGAACTGAAGAACCCATGAGAACCTCCATTAAAGAAAACTGATTAATGATTATTAGACAACCATCTACCAATAATAGAGATGAAGGAGGGAGAGAAGCCTATAGCAGTGAGAACCTCAGCAATAAACTCCCATCTAATAGTATGCCTTCTGAATATCCAGTTTAAATATAATATTACCCCCTCTACACTATCTGTCCAGATCCAATACCAGCTCCTGGGCTAAAAGGACATTGTCCACAATGCTTCTACCTTGAACAGAAGCAATTTGATTATCACTAATGATTTTGCTGAGATGAGGTTGTAATATATTTGCAATTAATTTGCTGATGACCTTAGAAATAACAGAAGTCAGGCTAATGGGTCTGAAATGTTCCCATTTGAACTTGGCTTTATCCTTTGGAATTAGTGTAGTATTAGAAGAAGTGAAAGATTTAGGAAGATCAGACCCCCAAAAGAAGCATTGAATTGCCATAATAATATCCCTCTCAATGATACTCCAAGCTTTCTTATAAAAGTCAGTTGTGAAGCCATCAGCCCCAGCCACTTTAGAGCTATCAATTGAAGATAGAGCCTCCCAAATTTCTTTTCTATCAGGGATAGCAGTAAGATTCAACGCTTTAGTGAATTCAACCCCCTTCCCAAAAACATCATTCTGGATAGGATCCTTTCCCAAAAGATATTGGGTAGACATTTCCATAAAATAATTCACAGCACTAGAGGCAATACACTCAGCATTATGAAGCTAAACCCCAAATTTATCAAGAATATTATGAATAGTATTGCTTCTTCTCCTGTAATTAATACAAGCATGGTAAAATTTAGAATTCCTGTCACACTCACAGAATTTGATCTTGGCAGCCTTTTGTGCATAGAGTTCTTCCTGCATAGATATGACATCCATTAATTCTTCATTGGTTTTAAATAAGTCATTACTCACTTCATAATTGGATTCCAATAATTGCTCTCACTTTAGAATAGATTCTTCAGCATCCTTAACTCTAGCATTAACATCACCAACCACACTCCAATTCCAGTGAGAGAGCTGTTTACTCACTTTCTTGTGTAGCAACCAAAGCTTTTTCCATGGGTTTGGGTTATTACAATCTTTCTAGGCTAGAGTAACTTGATTTAGTAAATCCTTATGTAGTGACCAAATATTCAAATACCTGAAAGAAGATCTATTCTTGGTGGGGGATGCAACAATAGTTAAAGTAATGGTCTATGGTCAGAGCCACACATATTCAGATGTTGTACAGAAGTATGGAGGAAATCTTTCATCCAAAGATCATTCACTAACACTCTATCTAATCTTTCCCAAACCTTCCCTCTCCTCCAAGTAAATTTGGGGCCAAGAAAACCCAAATCAAGCAACCAAGCCTCCTAAATTTTCTCATTGAAGAAACTAATCAGATTAAGATTAGCATATCTGCCCCCCTTCTTTTCAGTCAGGGATGCCACACAGTTAAAGTCTCCTCCCACAAACAAGGAGGAGTTAAGGTTGCTGCCAATTTCCAATGAGTGACTCCATAAGTCTTGCCTTTCCACTGCTAAACTTCCATCATATATAATTGTAGCCAAACTACTAATATCACCCATTGAGATTTTCAAATGAAGGAACTGTTCATGATCCCTGATAATATCACACTGAATCTCCCTTCTACAGAAAACCCATATTTTATTACTAATATTGGGGAGGAAATGAAAACCATAGAACTTATTAGTGATCTTCTGAATATTTTTAGACACCATTGGTTCCAAAATAGCAATAATCCAAAATTTATGCATCCTATTGAGATTAATTAATCTATTAAGGGATCTAGGATGAGCCAATCCCCTATTATTCCAGTATAGAAACTTCATTAACCAAAAGAGATGGATTTCCCCCTCCTTCTAGTTCTGACCCTAATAGCAGCTTGCTGAGAAGAGCCATCTCCTCCGGTGGATTGAGTAGTAGCCAAATTTTTAAGATCCTGTAGAGTTTTCTTCTTCATTTTAGTTTTCTGAACTTGACAGTCCTCTTCTAATGTTGCATTCATCTGATAAATTAAGCAGTCCTCCAGAGAGAAATCCTTCTGGTGATCCAATTCCTCCTTTTGAGTTTCCCCCACATCTGCTTGTGTATCTAACAACTAATTATTATCTATCTCATCATTTATCACTGGTTCAATTATAACATTTGGATGGTGCCCCACAGAAAATTCCTTCTCAACGGTAATATCTCCCAAAACATCAGGAGATACCATAGCATTTGCAACACCAGTGGATTCCAAAACATCATTTATCACATGAATTTCTCCATTTTGTGCATTCTCCTCTATATTACCCTTATACACCCTGTCCCCATTAACCTCCTGCCTTTTCCTCAGACCAAGATGAAGTCTGTAACATTTATGATCAGTGTGGCCAAACATTTTACAATGGTGACAATAATATGGTCTTTGTTCTGCAATAATTTTCTGCCAATAGCCATTATGTTCAGTACCAAGCCAGATTTCCTCCACAGCAGGAAGAGTAATATCCCTTTCCACAAACATCCTGGCCACTGAAGGTCTGGAGAGATTAAAAGTGTGCACATCCAGTTTAAGAGGACTTTCTAGTGCCAAACCAATATTAAATAGCACCTTATGTTTGAAAAAATGGAGCTTGAGACCAGGCATTTTGAACTAGATAGGAACAATAGGTAATTCTTTACTTGGGTCAAAATCTGGATTCCATATAAGTAACTTCATGGTGACCCCTTCAATCAATATGGATTGTTTAGAGAACAGCCTTGCATAGTCCTCCTCTCTAGATAAATTGATTAAAATATGTCTTCCATCCAATAGCCCAACCCTCTAAGCACCATTGAATTTCAGGCTATCAAAAAATTTTCTTATAGACTCCATCTTTGGATGACCCAATTGGAATTTGACTATAAGAGAAAACTTACATTTTTCAGTTAGACCTTGGATGTTCTCTTCAGAGTAGGAGATTGCCATTTTCCCTCCTTTCCTGACAATAGGTTTAAACAATGGGTCAGCACCCTCATGGCAGGCTTGAGTAAAAACTAGCTCATCATAGTTTTTAATGGTCTCAAAGCCCTTTCCCACCATATCAGCAAATCTGGCTTTTGACCACTGAAAATTAGTATTCATATCCAGTGTATTTGGGTTAGCTATCAGTAACCAGGGAAGTAAATCAGAGTTCTAGAGGATCCAAGAAACAACAAACTAGCAAGACAAACATAAGCAAAGAATAACTAGTTCATCCAAGCAGAAAGCTAAAGCTTCCCAAAAGCTCTGTATTCAGATGGACTAGAAACCCAGGAATAGTAGAAGTACTAATGTAGAACAAGAAGAAACGACAAAGAAGAAGAGCCCTCAGCAAAATCACAGTGCCTTTTCCAATGGAACAGAAAGATTTGAAAACCAAAGGCCCGAAAAGAAGGTAAGCTTAGTAAAACCAATAGAGAGTGTTAAAAACACTTCAAGACACAACAAATAGGAAAATTTGTCCAGCAAATACTGAAAAGCAGCTACACCTTCAACACTTGCTCCACCCATCTTGCAGAAACTCTAGCAGAGCAGAGGTAAACCTAGCCGCCATATATATATATATATTTAAAAAGAGCAAACGGTGGCTCCTACATGTTGAAGAAAAGATTACAAAAGGAAGGAAGGACAGGAGGATCCCCACTGAACAAACAAAAGACAAAAAACAAAATAAGTCCTAGAGGATCCAAAAATCCAAAGAAAAGGAGAAAACAGATGAGACTCNTATCTAATAGTTTAAATAGCTGAGCACGATATCATAAATGATATTTCATCTCGATGGATGAACGTATCACTTTTTGGTAGGCTTAATTATCTAAGACTTAAAAGTTTATGACTCTATTTTGGTCTGCAAAATTTATAGCCGACAAATTCCCCTATCTAATACATAGATTAGATATGGTTTAAATTAATTTGGGTTCCTAAATTCCCTTTAGGAGCAAGCCCCTATAGTTAATTACATCTTAGAAAACAGAAATCACCTATGAAAACTCTCGATAATGATAAGAGGTTTCGTCTTCAAGAATTCAATGTTCAAGTTTCCACGATTATTTATAGGAAAAGTCAAATGGGATAGGTTCAAATAGGAAGAGTTATTTATAGAATCCAAAGGAACAGAAAGTAAGAGATGTCAAAGATACTGAAGAATATTCAGTGACATCACAAACTATCTTATAATTTGGCTTTACATCTTTGAAAAGGAAAATTATGTGATATTTCAGTCCTGTAAATTATTTAGATATTCAGGACTTGTATCTTCATTTCATATGTAAATGGCCCAAGGAAATGTGAGGATTTATGTTGTACCGAACGACGACCTCGGAAGCCTAAAAAATTTAGGACTTATAACGTATGATATAAAATCGTAGAAAGTCCTAAAAGATAATGTAAGGATTTACGTCGTGCAAGACGAACTACCTCGAAGACCTATAAGTATGTTATTTAAATCTATCGAACTTCAGGTGAAACATCTTCTGTTGTCTCTCTGTTGTTACCTCGACCACCATCCGAAGATGAATTGCCATTTGCTCCAGATTTGTCATCTCGAATGCTACCTGGGGATGAATCATCAATTGACAATGTCGTCGTCTCGTCCTTAAAAGAAGGGAGGAAGAAGAGAGAAAACTATGCCTCGAAATGCTTATCCTAGGAGATTGTATAAGCATACTAGAAGAACTTGTATTTAAAAGTTTGAATGTAGGTGAATGTCTATAGTACAATCTAGTACAAGACAGAAACAACTGTGTAGTAACGTATCACAATAAAAAAAGACTGAAAGATGATTACGAAAATGAAGCAACATACAGAAAGAAAAGACTATACAATACTAATAATAAAAAAAGGTGTGCATGTTAGCGTTATTTCGGGTTGGTTTGTGGGGTTGCCCGTAAGAAGCTGTCGGTCGCTGGAATCGAAATCTCGTCGCCCGCTTCGGAAGGACGTTGAAGTATGAAATCAAACTGACCCCATATTTTTCATTTCGGAAGGACGTGGAAGTATGAAATCAAACTGACCTCATATTTTTCATAGTTTAAAATGAAGCGGAAGGACGTTGAAGTATGAAATCAATTTGATCCCATATTTTTCATAGTTTAAAATGAAAGGAATTTACATATATATTTAGTTTTAGAAAAATATGAAATCAAATTGACCCCATATTTTTTATAGTTTAAATGAAAGAGCGTTGTACCTCAAATCCTGTATCTATCCCAAAGGATAAACACAAGACTTGAGGATGAGGCTCGATAAAAATATTTAGTTTTAGAAAAATATAAAATCAAACTGACCCCATATTTTTTATAATTTAAATGAAATAGCATTGTACTAAGTATGAAATCAAACTGACCCCATATTTTTCATAGTTTAAAATGAAAGAGCACTGTACCTGGGTATGAAATGAAACTGACCCCATATTTTTCATAGTTTAAATGAAAGAGCACTATACCTCAAACTGTATCTATCCCGAAGGATAAACACAAGACTTGAGGATGAGGCTCGATCAAATAAACTAAGGGATCCCGAAGGATAAACACAAGACTTGAGGATGAGGCTCGATCAAATAAACTAAGGAAAGTATGAGTCTTTGGTCTGCAAAACCTTTGTATTTGCCGACAAGTTCCCCTATTTAATATAAAGGATTAAATAAAGTTTATATTAAGCTAGGTTTGGACATGCTTCCTATAAGGGCAAGTACCTATAGTTAATTACATCTTAAATGACTAAAGTCACATAAGAAAACTCTTGATAAAAATNCAAATCCTGTATCTATCCCAAAGGATAAACACAAGACTTGAGGATGAGGCTCGATCAAAAAAATTAAAGAAAGTGTGACGTCTGTTTGGTCTGCGAAACATTTGTATTTGCCGACAAGTTCCCTTATTTAATATAAAGGATTAATAGGGTTTATATTAAGCTGGGTTCGGACATGCTTCCTATAACGGCAAGCCCCTATAATCTTAAATGACCAAAGCCACCTAAGAAGACTCTCGATAAAAATCAAGAAAAATTATCTTCAAAGAATTTCAAAGGGTAGGACTCTTCAACGCTTTTAAATGACCAAAGTCACCTAAGAAGACTCTCGATAAAAATCAGGAAATATTATCTTCAAAGAATAGCTGGGTTTGGACATGCTTCTTATAAGGGCAAGCCCCTATAGTTAATTACATCTTAAATGACTAAAGTCACTTAAGAAGACTCTCGATAAAAATCAAGAAAAATTATCTTCAAGGAATTTCAAAGAGTAGGACGGTTCGAGAAAAGCTTCCTATAAGGGCAAGCCCCTATAGTTAATTACATCTTAAATGACCAAATTCACTTAAGAAGACTCTCGATAAAAATCAAGAAAAATTATCTTCAAGGAATTTCAAAGGGTATGACTTATCAACGAAATCAGACATGGAGGTGTGCAAGGGGATANGCTCGATCAAATAAACTAAGGAAAGTATGACGTTCGTTTGGTCTGCAAAACCTTTGTATTTGCCGAAAAGTTTCCCTATTTAATATAATGTATTAAATAGGGTTTATATTAAGTTGGGTTCAGGCATGCTTCCTATAAGGGCAAGACCCTATAGTTAATTATATCCAAAATGACCAAAGTCACCTAAGAAGACTCTCGATAAAAATTAGGAAATATTATCTTCAAGGAATTTCAAAGAGTACGACTATTCAACGAAATCTGACATAGAGGTGTGAAAGGGGATTGTTTCAAATTTGGAACATTTTATTGTAGAATCCAAAGAAAGAAGGAGTAGAGGTGTGAAAGGGGATTGGTTCAAATTTGGAACATTTTATCGTAGAATCCAAAGGAAGAAGAACTAAAGAGATGTCATGGATCCAGAGGAGAACCTCGGTGACTTCCCAAGCTATCCTAATATTTGGCTTCAATTTTGAGGAGAAATATTTAGGTATTTCATCCTGTTGGATCCAGAGGAGAACCCCGGTGACTTCCCAAGCTATCCTAATGTTTGGCTTCAGTTTTGATGGATCCAGAGGAGAACCTCGGTGACTTCCCAAGCTATCCTAATGTTTGGCTTCAATTTTGAGTTATCCAGAGGAGAACCTCGGTGACTTCCCAAGCTATCCTAATGTTTGGCTTCAGTTTTGAGGAAAAATATTTAAATGTTTCATCCTGCCATTTTTATTATTTAGGGCTTACATTCGTGTGCAATGATCACACAAATAGCCTGGAAGATGTGAGACAAGGTCGTGACAAACGACAACCTCGGAATCCTAAGACGAGTTAGGGCTTATATTGTATAACAGCGTGACAGACGACAACCTCGGAATCCTAAGACGAGTTAGGGCTTATATTATATAGCAGGGCTGTACAAAAGCCTACATAAGGTGAGGATTTACGTTGCATAAGCAAGCAACCTTGAAGTCCTATGGCTTTGTTGTTTATATCTAAGGAAGGAAGATTGGTTTAGCGAATCCTAAGACGAGTTAGGGCTTATATTGTATAGCAGGACTATGCAAAGGCCTAAAGATGATTGACAAACAACAACCTCAGAATCCTAAGATGAGTTAGGGCTTATATTGTATAGCAGGGCTATGCAAAGTCCTAAAGATAAGAGAGGATTTACGTTGCATAAGCAAGCAACCTTGAAGTCCTATGGCTTTGTTGTTTAAGTCTAAAGAAGGAAGATTGGTTTAGTTGGGGAAGATAGATTTTGCTATTGAAGATGACCGTGCTACCCACCATGCTAGCTCCAAGCTCCTGCCGCGATGAGTTTGGTCTAGTTGGTCAAGTTATAATATCAAATCAGGTGGCCTTATGGTTGAAGTTCTTTAAATTTTATAAGGGCGTCTGCTGCCCACCAAGCTAGCTCCAAGCTCCTGCTGCGACGAGTTTGAGTTATCTAGTGTGCCATGTTATAACGCATGCTAGCTCCAAGCTCCTCGCCGCGATGAGTTTGAGTTTTCAAGTGTGTCAAGTTATAATGTCAAATCAGGTGGCCCTATGGTTGAAGTTCTTTAAATTTTATAGAGGGCATATTAAAGTTGATTAGAGTGAAACCATCCTACGGTTCCCTCATTCTGGCACCACTATTTTCTATTGGATTCACTTAGTCCAAATGAACGTACTAAAACCAACTTAATGAGTTCCATAATTTCATTTAAACCGTGGGGAGCCTCGTTAGCAACCGTAGGTTACCTCCTCCGAGGGATTCTCGATCATCCGATAGAGACTTCTTAATTTAGTTGAATTTGTGGTTTTGTGTGATGTTTGTGATTAAATTTTGAGTTGTTTTATATTTTGAATGTTGTGGCGGTGAATTTTATCTTGGTTGATTTTTAATTTTGGTTTTGGGTATGGTTATGTGACTATCCTGATGGTTTTAGTTTTCATGCAGGGTGACATCTTTGTTTAGCATGCAAATTTGCAGGTATAAAAGTACAGTATGAAAGTACGAGAAGGACAACTTTGAAAAACTGTAAAAGTGTACCTGGCGAGTCTTCTCGTTCCACCACTTGAAACTTAAAATGCATGTTAAGGCAGTTTATGAAGAGTAGGAAAGGTAAGCTCTGGTGGTTTTCCTAACCCTATGTCATAGTTTGGTGAGTCCTTAAAAGTTTAATTAAGGATGATTTCATTGGGTAAAGAATATTAAGTTTAATAGGCCTCTGAGGTATCCAACAAGTTAAGAGAGGGAAGCAAGTCCATGCCTCCCTCTCACCAACTGGTGAAAAGTCTCGAGTCCATTTAAACTTATTATGTTGCTTAATAGTTCATCCTGCAAATACNGCTTTTCATGCACGAAAATGGTCTTACGTAAAAATTTTTCAACGAGTCATTATTTTTTAAGACAGATTTTTCTATTGTTTTTATATCATCAAAAGATTTCAAATGTGTCTCTTGGTGCCTAATTTTGATCCAATTTGGACACCTTTTGAGCAAATTACAGTAAAGAGAGAGAAAATGATAATTGTGAAAGATAAATGATGATTTGAGCAAAACTCTTTCAAAAGCTTGTAAATTGACTCCAACTTTCAACAAAATTTTTTTTTAAACTTCAATAAAGTCCAATAAAAAATTTTGCTCAAAATTTAGATCATTTGGACCAATGAAGTCCAATAAAAAAATTTGGTCAAAATTGACCATTTTCTCTCTCCTAGGTTGGGGCCAAATTTGACCAATCATATCTTCTTAAAAAGAGATAAATCAGAAAAAATCAATTGTAAAATTAAACTCACTATAGTTTTCTCTATCATCTGGACCAAAGTCATTTTCTTTGTCAAAGTGAACTCCCCAACTAGAACCACCACCTTGTCAACCAACCTTGAACTTCAAATGGCTAAAACTTTGGCTACACAACTCTATAATTGGAACCATTTGAGCTATTGGATTCTTTATTTCATTCTTTTTAAAACTATATATAATGTCAAACTTTTATGGACCTTGGTAATTTACAGAAAAACCATAATTTTTGTATTTATTTACAAAAATGCCCTTGACCTATTTAATGAATTCTTTATTTTATCTCTAAATGACACGGTCAACAATCCTAGTAATCATATCCTATTGGTCCAAGTGTCATTAGCCAAAATCCCTCCATTTAGTTCAAATCTCCACCTTTGATTTTAAAAATTCAACTTTCTCTTTCATCGTAAGCAACCATTTTCCTCAACTACCTCAAAAACTACCCCACTACCCATTTATTCCAGCCGCAACTCACTCTTCCCTTCAAGAATCACACCACACAACAGCTTAAGCTTGGTCCCATTCGAATTCCCTTGCTCCTTTCTTAATTTATCTCCCTTTTCCCTCCCTTAAAATCCTAAAATCGATAACTCTTATCTGTAGTTTTCTAGCAAAACCGAAGGAAGAAGCAAAGAACAAGGAATCGAAGGCAAAGCAAGGATGAAAATCAAACAAATCATGAAATTTATCGCAAAAGCAAAGGTATAAAGACATTATTTCACTCCAAATTCTCACCGTTCATCATGTCAATTTAATCAATTAACTCCGTCAGGCTTCCGTGCAATATTCTTCAAATTAATATATATTCTTCATCCAATTTCATAGGTTTTTTGTCTAAACATGTTCTTTTGGATATTTTTCACTTTTTTTCATTTGAAAATCAACGTGTTTTCACCATGTATTCCAAAAACTAAAATAAGTTTTGTGTAGATTCACAGGGCTTTTAATTTAATCATTTTCTTACATGTTTATGTGACGTAAATATAAAATACACCACGTTATATGTTTAAGAATAAAGATTTTCATTTTAATCCAAACGTTTAATATTTTATGTTGCATACCTAACAGTTTTCATGGTAAAAATTTTAAATTCAAGTTAGTTCTTCAAAATTTTTTGTTTTTTCTTGCCAATCAAATTGTTTTAAGTTTACATTTCTTTATTTTATCAAAATCATTATAATTCCATGCAATCTATGCCAAAACAAAACAAAGCATGTATATAATTTAGTTTATTTTAATTATGATATACTATATCTTGTAAGTTTAATGTTCCATATCAAGTAACTCATGCTTTCAAGCATTTTTTAAGTCCAAACCGTGAATCACATGCAAGATATATAGTGTAATTTCTAATCGATTTTATGTTCATGCATTCCATATCAAATATTGCGTGTAACATGAAAGATTCATAGGGCTTTGGTTTTATATGTAGTCGATAATGTGCTTGATGTTTAAATTAGTTAAATAACCCGAACCTTCTCTAAATCTTGGTAAAAACTGAATGCCATTTTTCTTTTCCTCCAAAATCTAAACCTTTGATGAATCAATTCCTTGCTAATCTTCTTTAACCAAGCCATAATTTCTTCAATTGCCTCTAAATTAGTCTAGGTAAAACTTAATCATCTCTTAATCATCATGGCCGAAAACTTTAAAGTCTAATTGTATTACTAATCTTCAAAATACCCCAACCATATTATAGTTAGTATTTAGTCCTCTTTAATTTACTTAACCAAACCTTCNCATATTATAGTTAGTATTTAGTCCCCGTTAATTTACTTAAACAAACCTTTAAGTTAATTAATTCTTTTCAAATTAATTTAATAATCACCTAATTAATTTATTTAATTTATTAATCATTGAATTAACATAATAAGCAATTAATTAACACATTATTTGACTTGACCAGCATCCGGTCAAATAATCAAAATCCTTACTTAATAAATAATAAATTTATACCTTAATAAATCAATTAAAAAAACAGAGTTAATTAAGTAATTATTCAATTTATTAACTACTGCTTCAATCAATTAATGAATAGCTTAAATTAACTAATTAATTCCTTAATTTAAGTAAAAATAATTTCAATAAAACAATTAAATCTTTAATTATTTAATTAATGGCTTAATTGACTGATTAGCACCTTAATTAATTATTACTTGTTTAATTAAATAATTTAATCAACCAATTAAAATTTTGAATCAATTAATTTAAAAGAATTAATTAAGTTGTAATTATCTTAAATCAATCTATTAATTTAATTTCAAAAGAGAAGGAACGAGTTAATTGTATGTTACTATATATTTTATATTGGGAGAGATCTCTCTGATTAAGCATCTGTTTGGGTCAAAGTTCTTCATCTTCTCCGATTTCTTCTACTATTCTTATAAGTTACTTGGTGTGCTTTTTTTTTTTTGTCTAAAAGGTTTTGCTTGCATTCTAATGATTTGGGATTAAGAATTTTCTCAGGTTACTGTTTTGTTTTCATGAGATTTATACTGGTTTTCGGTCTTAGGTGCTTTATCGTGTCCTTGTTTGGCTATCAAACCTTTTCCTAAAACTCTAATTCTTTAGAGACGTTAGTTTCTTGCTTTCATTTCTTTTCGGTGTGGTTTTGGTAGGGACATAAGTTGATTCTGGTATATTTTAAATCTTTCTTGGCTTTTAGTGTTAGTTTTGTGGTTTGCCTTCTCATTTGTTTCCTATGGAGGAGAACCCTAGTAATCCAACCTTTATTGACATAGTTAAGGGATGAAGTTTTCATGCTCCTAAGGACAATAACAATTGCTTATTTCCTTGTGATTTAAAAAAATTTCTTGATGAGGGACTTTTAAATAGTTTAGTTAAAAAAGCTACTGGAAAAAAAGTGGTAAACCTGCTTTATTTTATTCTGAAGAGGAGAACTCGATTCTCGTTGCCCCCGTGATGTAAATTTTAATTGGGAGGCTTACCTATGCCCATCCAAAGATGGAGATCATAACGAAATACTTTCCTGATTTTAAGTTTAAAGGAAATTGGAATTTGGGCTTGATAGATGGGAGGAATCTTATGATTCACTTTGAAAACGAGGAAGAATATACTTCTTCATTTGCAAGAAGATCGTTGAAAGTAGAAAAGATAAATATGAAAATTCTCATATGGACTATTGATTTCAATCCGAAAGAAAAGTCGCTCATCTTTTCTGTTTGGCTTAAGTTTCCTGGTTTAAAGTTACATTATTATAATAAACATTTTCTTTTTTTTCTTTAGAGGCAATTTATGAAACACCAATGAAACTTGATGTATCCACTTTAAATTATTCTCATCATTTTGTTGCTCGTGTTCTTGTTGAGATGGTTGAGACCTTGCCATTTCAAAATTCTATTTGGATTGGAGACTCCAATGATGGCTATTGGTAATGTGTGGAACTTGAATATGATCCACCATATTGTAGTAAGTGTAGGATGTTTAGTCATTGCTTATCTTATTGTTATATTGCCAACAAAAAACTTAAGATGAATTTGCAAAAAAAGAATATGCCTAATCACGTCAATATTCCAATTTTGCAAAATTCGGTTATGAGTAATGACCAATTTAGTACTTTTAAAGATTTTGTGCCACAAGATGGTAATAATAGAATTGAAATTGCTGATTCTATTATTCCATTGTGCTCTATTATTGGAGAGAATGATACTAATAACATCTTGAACCTTCAATATATTGATGATTTGTAAGCATTCTATTCCTAAAAAATAGGAGGCTTTAAATAATACTTTCATTGATAGAGTTGCAAATGATCAATCTAATATTGATAGTGTTCAATATGAGTTCAACAATTCTAGTCAACGTGACTTGATGATGTAGCAACAAAAGTTACCTAACATAATTGACATGACTATTGACAATTCTAATCTTGTTACCAGCGAATTTAAGGATTGTCTAGTTACATAATTAGAATTGGAAGAGGATTAAATTATACAAAAATGTGCTAAAAATGAAAAAAAATAAAGGAAATTGGGAATTATGTTATGTCAATCAAAAGGATATTATTCAACTTCGAATTAGTGAAACTTTGGTAACGGAGAGTTTATCTTCTTCATCCAAGATTAATATAGGTTTGAAAGATTTTATTGATGAAGCTTAATCTTATGCTTTAGAATATTAGATAGAGAAGAAAAATGCCACTAATAAACTTAGGAATTTTATTGATTCTTATAGCCTTACTTTAGTTTGTATTCTCGAGCCTCTTATTGAGCCTAGAACAATGATAAATATAGTAGTGAAATTGTTATCAATCATGAGCAGTTTATATGTTATCATGAGCAATATTAAAATTTGGCTCTTATGGATGGATTGTGTTTTGATTAACATTCTTATCAATCATGAGCAGTTTATATGTTATCATGTCAACATTAATTGTAATTTATTTTTCTTACCATTCTTTATGTTAGATGCTTAAGACTTAGAGGTTGGATTTATGGAATAACTTACTCTCTTTTAAAACTGTCTCAAAACTGTGGTTAATTGGAGGAGATTTCAATCTCATTACCACCCCCCATAAAGAAAAAGAGGTAATCCTATTAATCTAAGTCTTATTCATGATTTTAATAAAATGTTATTGGATGCTAATTTGTTTGATTTTGGTTATAAGGTTAACCCTTTTACTTGGCATATAGGTTCTACTTTTGAATGATTGGAGCTGTTCATGGTAGTTAGACCGATACTTTTTATTTATATGAAGTTAATCACTTTGCCTCTCTTATTTTTGATCTCTCTCGAATTCTTTTAAATGTTAATGAATTTACTACTTGTTTTAACTATAGGTTTAGAATCTTGAACATGAGAATCTTGCAATAATCTTCGTCGTAATTTTTTAAAGATAAGTGGACAGGAAATGTCCATGTTAATGTGGATGTTAGAATTTGGTTTCTGTAAAAATAACCTTACTTCTAAACTTAAGCATTGGAATTGGCATGTTTTTGGTGAAGTTCATAATAAAGTTGATGGTGTTGAAGATTATGTCAAGAAACTAGAATTAGATCTTTATAGCAATGACATTCCTTGGGATGTTTTATTTTTTGGTCAGCAGAATCTGAATAATGCTATTAAAATGGAGAAGACCCTTTTGGCATATATAGCTTCTAAATTAAGTTTTATGGAGGGAGACCAGAATTTGCCTTCTATCATGCCTGTATTAAGAATAGAATAAATCAAAATTTGATTAATTCTATTACTACTTGTGATGGTCATTCTCTAACCTCTTGCAATGACATTGAAGAGGATGGTATTAATTTTTTTTCTTCTCTTTTTAATGGAGATGGTAGGATGCATACTAAAATTAATTTTGATAACCATACTACTAATGAAGAGATTGATTGTAGTAAGCTCATTTGTATTCATACTATGGAGGAAATCAAAAGTACCTTGGATAACTGTCGGCGTTATTTGTATTCATACTATGGAGGAAATCAAAAGTACCTTGGATAATTGTCCTGTGTTTAAACGAAATGCCGTCGCCTGCTTCGGAAGGACGCTGAAGTATGAAATCAAGTTGACCTCATACAATCGAAATCCCGTCGCCCGCTTCGGAAGGACGTTGAAGTATGAAATCAAACTGACCCCATTTCATAGTTTAAAATGAAAGAGCATTGTACCTCAAATCCTGTATCTATCCCAAAGGATAAACACCGGACTTGAGGATGAGGCTCGATCAAACAAACTAAGGAAAGTACGACATACGTTTGGTCTGTGAAACCTTTGTATTAGCTGACAAGTTCCCCTATTTAATATAAAGGATTAAATAGCATTTATATTAAGGTGGGTTCGGACATGCTTCCTATAATGACAAGCCCCTATAGTTAATTAAATCTTAAATGTCCAAAGTCACCTAAGAAGACTCTCGATAAAAATTAAGAAATATTATCTTCAAGGAATTTTAAAGGGTAGGGTTCTTCAACGAAATCGGACATAAAGGTGTGAAAGGAGATTGGTTCAAATTTAGAACATTTTGTTGTGGAATCCAAAGGAGGAGGAACTAGGGGATGTCATGGATCCAGAGGAGAACCCCGCTGACTTCCCAAGCTATCCTAATGTTTTGCTTCAGTTTTGTGGAGAAATATTTCGGTGTTTTATCCTGCCAATTTTATTAGTTAGGGCTTACATTCGTGTGAAATGATCGCACAAATAGCTTGGAAGATGTGAGGATTTAGGTCATGAAAAACGACAACCTCAGAATTCTAAGACGAGTTAGGGCTTATATTATATAGCAGGGTTATACAAAGGCCTAAAGATAAGGTGAGGATTTACATTGCATAAGCAAGCAACCTCAATGTCCTTTGGCTTTGTTGTTTTAAGTGTAAGGAAGGAAGATTGGTTTAGGTGGGGAAGACAATTTTTGCTGTTGAAGATGGTCGTACTGCCCACCATGCTAGCCCCAAGCTCCTTACCGCGACGAGTTTGAGTTATCTAGTGTATCAAATTATAATATCAAATTAGGTGGGTATGTTTGAAGTTCTTTAAATTTTATGAGGGCATATTAAAGTTGATTAGAGCGACACCGGTTTGGTGAAGTTCTTTAAATTTTATGAGGGCATATTAAAGTTGATTAGAGTGACACCGGTTAGGATCTAGTTCTTTAAATTTTATGGGGGCATGTTAAAGTTGATTAGAGCGACACAGGTTAGGATCCTACATTAAATTTTATGAAGGCATATTAAAGTTGATTAGAGCGACACCGGTTAGGATCCTACGGTTCTCTTTCTATTGTATTTACTTAGTCCAAATGAACTTACTAAACCCAACTTAATGAGTTCCATAATTTCATTTAAACTGTGGAAAGTCTCGTTAGCAACCGTAGGTTACCTCGTCCGAGGGATTCCCGATCATCCGATAGAGACATCTCAATTTAATTGAAGTTGTAGATTTTTGTGGGTTTGTATTAAAATTTTGAGTTGTTTTATATTTTGAATGTTGTGGCGGTGAATTTTATCTTAGTTGATTTTAGTTTTGGTATTGGTTGTGGTTATAATTATGTGACTATCTTGATAGTTTAAGTTTTCATGCAGGGTGTCGTTGTTGTTTAGCATGCAAAATTGCAGGTATAAAAGTACAATATAAAAGTACAAGAAAGACAATGCTGAAAACTGTAAAAGTATACCTGGCGAGTCTTCTCGTTCCACCACCTGCAACTTAAAATGCATGTTAAGGCAGTTTATGAAGAGCAGGAAAGGTAAAAATTTGGTAATTTTCCTAACCCTATGTCATATCTTTGTGGGTCCTTAGAAGTTTAATTAAGGATAATTTCAACGGCAAAGTATATTAAGTTTAATAGGCCTCTGAGGTATCCAACAAGTTAGGAGGAGGAAGCAGGCTCATGCCTCTCCCTCACCAACTGGTGAAATGCCTTGAGTCCATTTAAACTTGTTATATTGCTTAATGGTTCATCCTGTAAATATCCTTATTACCCAGTGAGCACTAATGTCGCAATTATCCCTAAGAATAGGGCACTTGTCATTTAATTTGAAACTTATGTGGGTGAAGACTCTTAAAGAGGCAAGTTAGTGTAATTTGAACACTTAGCCAAATTTTTTAATCCTAATCGGGCTTAGTGGTGTTTCAAGATGTTTGATTATGTTTATTTCTCTAATCCTTGTTTAATCAATTTTTAATTTAGCCTAAGTCACCATTAATCCCTTAAGATCTAGGTGAGTGTCTTAATTAGTTTTGAAAAGGGTGACACCTTAGGTGGTCTTGACTCATAATTTGGATTTTATTTGAAAATCAAGATAGGGGTATTAAATTGTTTAATTATTGACTTCAAAAGTTATACTCTTAAGTCCAGGATCATTCAATTTTAATAAACTTCCAACTCTTAAATAATTTAGAAATTTATTAATCTTAATTAAGAAAGTGAGATTGGTTTCTACCAATTAACCCCCTCATTTAGAAATTTATTAATCTTAATTAAGAAAGTGAGATTGGTTTCTACCAATTAAACCCCTTTTGTTTCAAGCATCAAATAAATTGATTATGATCAGAGGTTACCATTTCCCCTCTTTGAATTAGGCCTAAATGTTAATTAAGGAAAGATTTCCAAAATTACACATTTGCCCCTAAGGCTCTAACACTTCATAATTTGTCAAATTCAATTCAAATGACTTTAAAATTTTTATCCTACCTCATTCATGGGTCAATTAAGATATTAGAGGAGAAAATGTGATTTTTCAAAATTTAATTTACTTTTTTTAATTATTTTCATGCAAAAAAAAGGATTTTTCAAAGAAAATTCTTAACTTGACCAAAGAAAACAACAATCCCTTGAAATTGTTATTGGAGGTGGAACTAGACCATATAAACCTTTCGACAAAATTTCATGATTTTTTGAATTCTCTGTGATTTATTAGAATTATTTTAATTTCTGGGTTATTTAATAAAAATAAAGTATTTTAAATGGTGAAAATTAAGTTTTCTATTTTTAAAAAATCTCTCTAATGTCAGAGAACCCAGAGAAGCAAATTTTATATTTTTTTTTCTTTGATTTACGGGAGGAAAAACTCATTTTTAGCCTTTAAAGATTATTTTTAAGCTTTGAAATTAAATATCTTTATTTGTCTAATTGTTCCTAAGTGATTAGGAAGCAATTTAGAACATTTTCATGAGTTTTATTATTTTTGTGATTTTTATAGATTTTAAATTATTTAAATATTTAAAATAGGCTAAAAACTAAGTTTTTATTTTAAATATCATTTTATTTTTAAGAAGTGCCCCTCATCACAGAGAACTCAAAAAAACTAAATTTCTTAATTTTTTAAATTATATTTTGATTTTTAAGAATCATTTAAGTGTTAAAAGTGGTATTTATCTTTAAAAATCAACTTAAGTTGTCAAATAAACTTAAATAAATGATGAGTTCTCTGGATCATAAATCACAATGAAGATCAAAAATCAAGTCATTTAAATATTTAAATTTTTGTGATGAGTTCTCTGGATCATAAATCACAGTGGAGATCAAAAATCAAGTCATTTAAATGTTTGAATTTTCAAAAATTAATTATCTTAGTGATTTAGTGTTTGTAAAATTTAAGGATATTTTAATTGACTTGACCCATGAAATTATTTCCAAAGGTCTCTCTAGTCATGGTGGACCTTCTAAAATTTTCTTAGGATTTTACAATCAATATATTAATTTCAATGATTATTTTAAAGAAATAATGTGAAATAACTTAAAAAATATGGGTATTTGTATTGGAACTTCCTCTGACTCTAGAAAACTCAGAGAATACTTCCCCTAATAGAGGCTACAACATGTCAAAATTCCAAGCCAAGGTGATGTGCTAATATGCATGGAGAATCAAGTGATCCCAAACAGTGTTTAATTAATTAAAAATAAAATATGCATCAAATGGACTTGAAATTTATTCCACATTGTTTTCCTCTGTTCACTGCGCAAGAGGGAATTTTTATTTATTTTTGTGATTTTTCTACACAAAGTTATGAATTTTCTAAGTTAAGGGTATTTAAATAAATATAAAAAGTATTTTTGGTGATTTTTCTACACAAAGTTATGGATTTTCTAAGTTAAGGGTATTTAAATAAATAGGAAAAAGCACTATTTATCTATTTAAACAGCGCTGGACTTGAAATTTGTTCCACATTGTTCTCCTTTGTTCACTGAGCAAGTGGGTATTTTTTTTTGTGATTTTTCTACGTTTTCCTCTATTCACTGAGCAAGAGGGTATTTTTATTTTATTTTTGTGATTTTTCTACACAAATTCTCATCTATTCACTGAGCAAGAGGGTATTTTTATTTTATTTTTGTGATTTTTCTACACAAAAATGAATTTTCTAAGTTAAGGGTATTTAAATAAATAAGAAAAAGCCTTATTTATCTATTTAAATAACGCGTGCTGACTAGATCCTAGGCAGCTCTGAAGGCATGCATGGCGCACTCTGGTTGTACTCTACCGTCCACGTAACTTGCTGACTCGGTCCGCTGTTTATGTCCGGAAGCGCTGTCGGGCTCGATCTCCCCCATCTGTTTGATACACGCTTGATCGAACGGCTCCCTGTCATCGTCCTCGATAGAATGATCCCGTGCCCGTCCACACTAAAACCCTAAGATCTCAGCCTCGACTCAACCAAATCTTGGGTTTGATCCTATGGACTCGTTTAAGTGAGATGAACACAACCATACAGTTTAATGTACCATGAAATCAAGCTTAAGTAAATGGAGAATCAAAATAAGCTCGGGAGGAGGAGTTTTATACCTTTGCTATGAGAAGGAAGGCTTCAATCAGAGGTGTTCGACACGTTTGTTGGGGTCCAAGGAGATTAGGGATTGAATCCCTGGTCTTGGTGTAAAGCTTAAGTATGAATTTGACCAAGCTCGATTTCAGGTGTTGGTTTAGAGCTATGGTAGAGGCTCTGTCGAACGGGGATTTGATGGGGCTTTAGCTTTTTTCACTATTGTGAAGGTGTGGGTGAAGTTAATTTGTGTTTGATGGACTGTGGAGGTGTATTGGGTTCTATCCTGTTTTCCGGCAAGGTTTCAAGCTCAAAATTGAGCTCCGGCGATGGGAATGGGTGAGGGAAAATGGTTGGAATGCACTGAGGGGATATTAGGGAAGCTATGTGTGAAGTTTGGAGAGGCCTCTCTAAGGAAATTTCAGCACCTTGTTTAACAACCATGGAGGTGGCCTTTTATAAAAATATGTTTATGGTGGTGTCGTGGCCAATTAGGAGGAGTAATGTGGTGCTTACATGGAGAGCAGAGGAGCTCCATAGTTTGATTTGGATGAGCTGGCCTCTAGGTTTGATTTGGGTGAAGTGTCATGGGGGTGTCTCTCGGTTTTGGGCTTTTCCGGCCCCTAGGCTGGTCGGCCAGCCAGGGGGAGGTGGCAAGGAGCTCCGGGAACTCTAAGGAATCCATTACAACAATTTAATGCAAATGTGCTTTGATTTGGCAAAGATATCTTAAGAATGTGCATTTTTGAAAATAAGATACCTTAATTTGGGGAACCTTTGGTCCATGGCTTGATTTAGGTGATTTCATGGTCACTAAGTCCAACTAATGGCTGTGGTGGAGTTAATTTGGTGGCTTTAGGGTGGTTAGGTCACAAATGACCAAAACTTGGGTTTGGGCTAGGTTAGCCATGTCAATTGGCCTAAATAATTATTGCATTTGGTGTATATGATTATTAGGAACAACTTTGGTGAAGGATGGAAGTGGTTTTGAGTGCAATTGAAGGGAATTTTGAACTTTAATCAATTTGGTCATGTTAGTCTAGGCTTGGGTTAGCCCTCGGCTAAGTCCAAATTGATTGTTTTAAATGGTCAATAGGGACCTCATGAAGAGTTTTAAACATGAATTGGATGCCAATTTGGAGGTTAAGGCAATCAATTGGGTGAAATTTGGGGACTTAGCCAATTTAGGGCTAAATTTAGGAATTTTGGATTTAGGCCAAAATCAAAGGGATTTGAGACTTCAACAAGGTCCACTGATGGTTGATTTTGATGTATAGGAATGTTATAAAGATTTTTCAACACTAATTGAGGCCAATTGATTAGGCTATGGGTTCAATTTGGTGAGATTAAGTCATATGGTCAACAATGGGGTTCTTGACCCAAATCAAAATTGGACTCAAATCATGGACCAATTGAGCTTGGATTTGGTTTAGTTTGGTCATATAAAAAGTTAATTGGGCTCAAATCATGGACCAATTGAGCTTGTATTTGGTTTAGTTTGGTCATATCAAAAGTTAATTTGAGTTTAGGATTGGAAATGGGGTCAATTGAGATCAAATTAATGGACATTTAAGTTGGATTTGCGGAAATTTGAGCCTTTTAAAGGGCAATTTACGGATTTTGGTTAAAGATGGTCAAATTGGCCAAATTGGGTCATTTGGTAGTTGCGATAAATTAAATTGGGAAAATTTGGGATTTATTGGGATTTTATGGGAATTATTTGAATTTTTGGGATTTTGAGCAATGGAGGGGTATTTTGGTAAGTTGGGGTGTTTTAGGGGTGAGGCCAAGATGGGTATTTTGGTAGATTTGAGGTACCAACCATCACCAATAAGCCATGGACCATTGGAAACCCCATTTTGGATCCTCTACATAGTGGTCTTAGCTAAACCATAGCACTAGGGCTAGTACGTTTAGAAGACCATCTACAAAGGTATCCCAAAAGATCAAGGGATCTAGGCAAGAAATTTGAGTTTAGGGTTGTGAGTGAATGTGGGTGCAGATAAGTGTAGTAAGTGCCTTAACTCCAGACTAACACCCGAGGTCAACCGTATGGTCCAGCAATCCTAAGGGTGACTCATCTTGAGTTTCCCCCGCAGTGATCCCACCTACTAAGTATTTAGAGGTTGAGAGCAATTTGTGGAACTTCAAATTGAGTGGAGAAGAGTTTGGAATTTCTAATTGTGAGGGTTCCAGGTCAAGTTTTCTAAGAATAATCAACAGGAAAAGTCCTATGGCTAGACCCTAGGCTACTAAAGAGGAAAAACTGAACCTCAACCAAAAATGAGGTCAACAAATGGACCCCCAATTGGTGTGGTGTGCTGGGAAAGCACACCACGTGTATTGGCGTTGCCCGATGAGATCAACAAAAACCAGTACAAACTCCTAATTCAACGTACCTGGAAGTATGCGTAGAGTTGTATGTGTGATTTGTTTATGCCAGGGAATTAGCAGGTGATCGTCTGGTTGAAATCAAGGAGTAGAGACTCTCTCTGAGGATCAGAGAGTGAATTTTGAGTTATGAAATTTCAATGATTTCCAAAGGATGGGAGTCAGAATGTAAGTGCTGACCCCGAGGTGGGAATTGAAATTCAGATATCAATTCAAAAAGAGAGAGAGAGAGAGAGAGTCAGAGTGTGTGGACCGACCTCGAATGTAATGAATCAGAAATATAGGACTGATTCGAAAATGAGAATTGAAATGTAGGTCAATTCTCAAAAGTGAGTGTCGGAATGTAAGGACCGACCTCAAATGCAATGAATCAGAAATGTAGAATTGATTCGGAAATGAGAATTGAAATGTAGGTCAATTCTCAAAAGAGGGTGTCGGAATGTAAGGATCGACCTCAAATTCAATAAATCAAAAAGTTAGGATTGATTCGGAAATGAGAATTGAAATATAGGTCAATTCTCAAAAGAAAACATCAGAATGTAAGGATCAACCTTGAATGCAATGAATCAAAAATGTAGGACTGATTGGGAAATGAGAATTGAAATGTAGTCAATTCTCAAAAGAAATCTTCAGAATGTAAGGACCAACCTCGAATACAATGAATCAGAAATGTAGGACTGATTCGGAAAGGAGAATTGAAATGTAGGTCAATTCTTAAATGAAAGCGTCAGAATTTAAGTACCGACCTCAAATGCAATGAATCAGAAATGTAGGACTGATTTGGAAATAACAATTGAAATGTAGGTCAATTCTCAAAAGAAAGCGTCAGAATGAAAGGACAGACCTTGAATGCAATGAATCACAAATGTAGGACTGATTCAGAAATGAGAATTGAAATGTAGGTCAATTCTCAAAAGAAAGCATGATTCAGAAATGAGAATTGAAATGTAGGTCAATTCTCAAAAGAAAGCGTCGGAATGTAAGGGCCAACCTCAAATGCAATGAATCAGAAATGTAAGACTGATTCGAAAGTGAGAATTGAAATGTAGGTCAATTCTCAAAAGATGGTGTCGGAATGTAAAGACTGACCTCAAATGCNTAGCAACCCTGCTTTGCCTCTGATTTAGAGGTCAAACACACAATCAAGTACCTCTTGTTGCTCTGTGAGAGAAAAGACCTCTGTATATAATTCCAATCCCTCCAGAATATTAACATAGTCTCCATCGACTATTTCAAAATGTTCAAAAACATTGTTTTTAACGTTATGGATCTTTACAAGCTCAACTTTGCTTAGATATGCTAGATAATGATCGGATATGCTGAATATTAACTTCATCATTTAACCGATTATCAATGATCGGCTGCCATGTTAGTTGTGGTATTGTTCCCACCGGATTATACGCCTCAATTTGAGTTGGCGCATGAAAAAGGTCCCATGGATAATGCTGAACTGTATTTGTATCATCAATCGACAAATCATCATATCTTATCAGTTCATTGGCTGATAAATAATCATCATAATTACAATATTGTCCTAGATGTAGGACATTGCAACCTGGGCATTCTACAAAGGCTCCTGTAGAATGTCCTTGTTCAAGTGTCGCAGAATGGCAAGTGGAACAAACCAAACTGGAATTGGAGTAAATCCATGCTGGTGATGGTTCCGGACGCTGTACCGATTGTACTTCATCTTCTATTAGCGGCAGACTGTCAGAAGACTCCCTCATGTTGACATTATACATGTATCCTTCTGGGATCGCAAACAGAAGTTTTAAACCATCTTTAAAAGCAAAGATCAGTCGCGATCCTGACATCTCTTCCTTAAATTAACAGGGAGACATCAGTGAGTTTGAATTGTTTATGAACCAGAACAAAACATAATTCAATTAATGTATATTTTATCTTGCTAATATATATGTAGAAAAGAACGGACGTAATATATGATAATAAGAATTTTCATTAAATTTTTAATGATAATTAACGTATATTTTATCTTGTAAATATATATGTAGAAAAGAACGGATGTAATATGTGATACTAAGAATTTTTATTGAATTTTTAATGATTAAAAAAAATTTATCTGGTCATAGACTTTTTAGGCCATATAAATAACCCCAGAACTATCTGAAGTTCAAAAAAAAAATTTTCATACGTACGCGGCAAACTAACAGCGGCAAGCGTCGTCATGTCGCGTAGTAGGCCTTTAAGTATCGTCCATTTATTGGAAGCATAGGTCTTTCTCCTTGAGAATTGATGAGTTGGTAAGCTCCTCCGGCGTAGACCTTCTCAATGACAAATGGTCCCTCCCAAGTTGGCTCAAATTTTCCACCTATCTTGCGACGTGCAAAAATAGGTCTTTTGAGAACAAGGACCAGGTCACCAATTTTAAAT
>JXCR01140662.1:63140-77032 GCA_002079205.1 Phalaenopsis hybrid cultivar | reverse complement strand
GAGTTTGCTTGGGGAGGAATTAGAGATAAGTGTTATTTACTTGTTGTAATTTGTATGACTTTACTTTTATATATAAATTTTGAGTTTTTTCGTGTCTTCCCCATGAGTTCTGAGTAGTTTTCTCAGTCTTTCTCCTTGTCTTGAGATTTGTGAAATGGTGATTTGAATTGGTTGAGCCTTGAAATGTTAAAGAAGTTGTGATGATCTTTTCACTTCGATCTTAATTTACTTTCAATCTGACCAATTTATTTGTTAAAATATGTTGAGTTTTACAACTAAAGTGGAGATTACATCCAAGATTTAGGGAGGTCAAAGCCCTAGGAAGGTGGGTGCAAATAAATAGGGAAATAAAATTATCGGGCATATAATTGGAGATTTTAGAGTGACAGACTAAAATCCCCAATTTGGTCCTATCATTTGGGTGCTGAAGTGTAGATGTTAGCCCTCAGGCAAGGGGAACGTGGGAGCTCTGAAGTGAGAGCCAGTATCCTCCCAGCCTAGCCACAGATTCAGTAACCAAGCATAGGATTAGTTAATGTTCTTTTCGCCTGGACCAAAGGGTAAAGAATATGTATGCTCCTATTTGGCACAATCAAATTAGAACTGATTCAATTTATCAATTCACTATAATTTCTTGACAAGGAGAATGATGCTTTCTTATATATTGAATTTCACATTAGAAACGTTATTAGTATAATTAGTTATTTAAGAGTTACTAAAATTACATATTTATTTCAATTGCCTATTAGTGACAGATAAGTAATTTGAATTATATTGTTGTGATTAAGTATTGATTTTATAAAATCTTAGTTCGTAGTCTCTAACATTACTCCCTGTGGGATGGATATCTAAGACTCTCCATTAGAGCCCTATATTACTTGAGCGATACGTATACTTGCATTGATAAGTGTGACTTTATCCATTAGAGCCCTATATTACTTGAGCGATATATATACTTGCGTTGATAAGTGTGACTTTACCATTATTGAATATTTTATATATACATCTTTATGGAATCTATAATTGTTATTAAGTTTTTTGTGCCGTTGCTGAGGAATTAAATCTTCAAGCAGCAATATTAAATACTTGTATTTTTAAGCATATATAAAGTCACTGTTAATAACACATCACATCCTTCAATTTTTTACAAGCCAAATCGTCTACTATTTTGGAGTTCCGCGCAGAATAATTTCCGACAATGGGACAGTCTTTAAGGCACAAAAATCAACAATTTCTTCAAGCAAGACGGGATAGACTGGAGATACTCTAAGATCTACTATTCCAGGGCAAATGGCCTGACGGAGGCTTTCAACAAGACACTGGTATAGATTTTGAAGAAGACACTGGAGAAAAAGAAAATAAATTGGCATAACAAACTGTCAGAAGCCTTGTGGGCCTACCAGACAACGTTCAGGACTCCCACTAAATGTGCACCCTACGCACTTGTGTACGGGTCTGAGGTCGTACTACCATTAAAAATTCAGATGCCATCTCTCAGAGTTGATGTTGCCATTCAACTTACAATGGAAGAATGTTCAAAACTCAGACTTGAAGAATTGGAAAGTCTTGAAGGAAAGAGACTAGAAGCACAACAACATTTGGAGCTTTACCCAGCGAGATTGGTACAAGCTCATGATAAATTGGTCCACCCAAGGATGTTCAAAGTTTGTGATCTCGTTCTCGTGCTCAAAAGTCCTATTCTTGCACGCCGTAGGATAGGTGGAAAATTTGAGCCCTCTTGGGAGGGACCATTTGTCGTAGAGAAGGTCTACGCAAGAGGAGCCTACCGGCTGGTGGATTTTCAAGGCAAGAGACCCATGTTGCCGATCAACGGACGATACTTGAAGACATACTATGCAACTTGACATTTCTTAAATTGAAATTTTTAAATTTTGATTAATCTGGGTTTATTTATTTGCCCAAACGTCTGTGACCGGGTTGAAAAAATTTTATAATAAAATCAACCTCAATAAAATGAAAATTTTTGAATTTTTGAATTTACATGCTTCAATTTTATCCTTTCTACTTTTAAAGGTTGATATTTTACTAAATTAAATAATATGTAAATATAAATAAATGATCTTCTCACAGATATAAACTAAAACTTTGTCTAATAAACACTTGTTTTGTTCTTGTTCTTGCTAATTTTAACGCACTGATGTTTTTCCTATCATCTGCAGAGAAATTGTCAGGACAGAAGCAGATTTTTGCTTCAAAGGATGGCTGCAATCTCACACTTAACAAGGAAAGGGCACTGCAGGGTGGCATCATAAACTTCGACGTGGACTTCGGTCAAGTCGATGTAGACTATGAGGGTCCCCTGATGGACGTGGTCACCCGTTGAGAAAAAGAGGGGTTACCGTCGCTTTTAAAGATCAACACCAAGGAGGATTCCTCACTGAAGGGGAAGAAAGTGATAATGAAGCAAGATCCAATGGAGGGGACTATTCATCTGCTATCTATGATAACTGCACCGACCGAAGGTCTAGTCACTGCTAATGACGAGAGACTGCCAGATGCACCGTTACGAAGGACTTAACGAAGAAATGCCAACCATTAAAAACATAGAGCATTCATACGTGAAGAAGGAAGACACTAGAAGAAGGTAGAAAACTTGCTTACCCCAATTCATGAGAGTAAGATCTATGATCCATGCATGAGAGAGACTTCCTCCAGCTTGTTTGCTACAGAGGATGAGTCTGAGTTCACGACAGAGCCGATGCTACCAGAAGTTTCAGATGATCATTGTGCGGGTTACCTAACGTGATACCAGCTACATGGGCGTTTGTGGAATGCCCAAACTGCAACGTCCTCCACCTAGAGCATTACAACACTCTGGAGGAGTATACGTCCACTGATAGCAGATTTTAGACCACCGATCACTCAATGGGGGAATTATATATTCCGCTGGATATAGAGACAACACAAGCATGGATTCCTACTGATATTGAAATGAGGGAGCACCCTCGACAGCCGCCGATGGTTATCATGGAAGAATTAGACAAAATGAGTAAAGTAAAGAAATGAGAATTTATATTTTATTAAGAAGTCCAAGGAAGATTTGTCAATATACTAAAAGGTCTGGAGCTGTACACCAGAGTCTTCTCTGAAAGTGAAGAAAGGAGCATTCTCGACTGCATATTCGACCTAAGAGACATGTTTTGAGCTGGTGTTCTGTTGGAAATGACCTATTCTGAACCACAAAAATGGATGCAAGGAAAAGGTAGAATCACCATCTAATGTGGTTGCTATTATAATTTTACCAAAGGTAGACAAGGAAATCCCTTGAGGATTTTAAGACAAGATGAGGTGGATCCGTTACCTCGTATAATAAAGTGGATGATCAAGAGGATGGTTAGGTGGAACATACTTCCATCCGATTGCTTTCCCAACACCTGTATTATTAATATCTACAATGAAGGCAATTACATTCCCCCACATATAGACCATCATGGTTTTGTGAAACCTTTTTGCACAGTCTCCTTCATGAGAAAAAACAATATTTTTTTCGAGAAGGAATAGATGTCATTGGCCCTAGAGAGTTTAGAGGATCCGTGGAGATTCTGCTACCAGTGGGTTCAATACTCATTCTTAAGGGAAATGGAGCAGACCTGGCCAAGCACTACATTCCGAGGGTACGACACCGCAGGATGTTTGTAACTTTCAGGAGAATGGATAACAACAAGATGCCATATGGATTCTATTCAGATCTGGAGTTAGAGGAACTACAACCTTACGAGCTATGAGAGGGTGCACCTCTAAGTACACATAAAGGGAAATCTTATCTTAGAGCATGGCTTAGTAGGTCAGCTCGATCAAGAACTCACCCCACCAAATATGGAGAGTCAGGGGATACCTTTTTGGTACCGCATTTTTGCGTAGCATATATGATGACATACGTATCATATATGTTCAGGTTATGACATGTATACAACATGAATACATTTTCAGATGTACTTTTGATGCGTTCAACATAATGTTTCTTTTGATGCTTCGGACTATGTTCAATCTATAACATTTGCTTGAAGCAGATTAATAAAATTTCTTTTAGAATTCAGTCTGTTTGTTCAACTGCCCTTTTTGTATGATAGATCAAGAGCGCCAGAACCATGCATTGGTTTCGAGCTACAATGAACGAAGAACAAAAAAATAAAAATTTGATAATAATAAAAGTTCAAATAAAATTCTTTTTTAAAAAATCAACCAACAAAAGAAAAAAAATGAAATTTGAAAATATATTTTGATAATTAAATGCGATAAAAAAATAAGAAAAGAAAATAAATCTGTTGAGTTGTTTCTCTTGATTTCGAGGTCTCTTACTCTTTGCTTGCACAACACGACTATCTTTGTCTGCACTAATTTTCTTCACATCCCCGCAGAATTTCACATTCTGTACAAAATCTCACAAAGTCTCACAAATTTCTCTTTGCCAACATCAAACCTGTCACATGCCACATATATATGAATTCAACACCACAAATTCTCTACACTGCTTTTATGTTGCTTTCAGAATCAATACATAAATTCTGATTCCTATCTTTTGAGATCGGTACCTAAATTCTGATTCTCTTCTGAGATTGATACCTAAATTTCAATTTCCATGTTGGGATCAATACCTAAATTTTGATTCCCTCCTTTCAAGGTCGCTACCAAAATTCTGATTCTCTTTATGGGATTGATACCTAAATTTCAATTCCCATTTCGAGATCAGTACCTAAATTATGATTCCCTCCCTTTGAGGTTGATACCTAAATTCAGACTCTCATTTGGGATTGATACTTAAATTTCAATTCCTATCTTGGGGTCAGTACCTACATTCTGATTCTCTCCCTTCGAGGTCGGTACCAAAATTAAGACTCTCTTTTTGGGATTGATACCTAAATTTCAATACCCCTTTCAGGATCAATACCTAAATTATGATTCCCTCCTTTCGAGGTTGGTACCTAAATTCTGATTCTCTTTCTGACATTGATACCTAAATTTCAATTCTCATTTCAAGATCAATACCTAAATTCAGTTTCCTATCTCTTGAGGCCGGTACCTTATCTCCGTTTCCCTTTTTGAGATTGATACCTAAATTTCAATTCTCAATTCCGGATCAGTTGCTAAATTCTGATTTTTATCTTTTGAGGTCGATACCTAATTTTTTATTATCTTTTTGTGATTGATACGTAAATTTCAATTCCCATTTCGGGATCAATATCTAAATTCTGATTCCCTCCCTTCGAGGTCGGTACCTAAATTCTGATTCTTCTTTCGGGATTGATACTTAAATTTCAATTCTCATTTCAGGATCACTACCTAAATTTTGATTCCCCCCTTCAAGGTCAGTGCCTAAATTCCAACTCTCTTTTCAGGATTGATACTTAAATTTTAATTCTCATCTCGAGGTCAGTACCTAAATTTTAATTCTCTCCCTTCGAGATCGGTACCTAAATTTCGACTCTCTTTTTGAGATTGATACATAAATTTCAATCTCCTTTCTGGATCAGTACTTAAATTTGGATTCCTATCTTTTAGGATCAGTACTTAAATGTTAATTCCCTCCCTTCGAGGTTGGTACCTAAATTTCAACTCTCTTTTTGAGATTGATACATAAAATTCAATTCTCCTTCCGGGATCAGTACCTAAATTCTAATTCCTATCTTTCAGGATTAGTACATGAATTTTAGTTCCCTCCCTTCAAGGTCGGTACCTAAATTCTTACTCTCTCTTTTGGGATTGATGCTTAAATTTCAATTCTCATATCGGGGTCAGTACCTAAATTTTGATTCCCTCCTTTCAGGATCAGTACCTAAATTTTGATTCCTATCTTTTGAGGTCGGTACCAAAATTTCGATTCTCTTTTTAGGATTGATACCTGAATTTCAATTCCCATCTCGGGGTCAGCACGTAAATATTGATTCCCGTTCACCGAAAACACCTGAAGCTTGAAAATTTGGAACCCACTCTCCAATCCCTAACAAGAATTCTGAATCCTTGATTTTTATCGAATGTTCATTTGCTAAATCCCCAGCAGAAAAAACTAGTACTCGATTCTACACTTTGTTCTAGGTTTGTTAACTTAGAATTCTGGGTTGGTTTTGTGGATCTTATCAGTCAACACCAATACACACCCAACACACCACACCTATTGGGTGTCCATTTTTTGGCCTCACTTTTGGTTGAGGTTTAGTTTTCCCTCTTTAGTAGCCTAAGGTCTAGCCATAGGATTTTCCTATTGATTATTACTAGAAAACTAGAAAAGGAACCCTCACCTTTAGAAACTCTGAATTCTTTTGTGCTCAACTTGAAGTTCCATTTGCTGGTCCTAACCTCTAGCACTCAGTAGGTGGGGCCACTATAGAGGAAGCACAAGGGGAATCCTCATAGGACTGTTTGACTTTAAGGTTGACCCCGTGTGTTGGTCTGGAGCTTTTTCACTCACTTGCACTCACTTTTACCCACTTTCACTCACAACCCTAAAACCCAGGTCTGTTGACTTTGATCCCTTGATCTTTTGGGAAGCTCATGTAGATGGTCCCCTAGACCAACTGGCCCTAGGCTAGGGTACAACTAAGACCAGTACATAGAGGACCTAAATAGGGATTTTATTGGTCCATAGCTCATATAAGGTGGTTGACACCCCAGTTATACAAAAATATACAACATGGCGTTTTGCCCCCAAATTCACCCAAAATACCTAAACACCCCCAAACCCCAAATTTGTCCAAAATTCCCAAATTCCTCCAAAATACCCAAAATTATTCAAAAATCGTCTAAAACTATTTGAAACTAGCCAAATTGCCCAAAACAACCCAAAAATTTTCAAAGTTACCAACCAAAATACCCTCAAATTTGACAAAATTACAAAAATACCGTTGGTGGCCTAAACTTTCATAAAACCTCAAAATCATTTCAAATGTCCCCAAAACCAACCAATTTGACCACTTTGATCAAAAAGCCCCAAATTTCTCTTGAAGGCCCAATTTCTCGAAATTTACCTCACATACCATCAATTTAACCCCAATCCTCCCCAATTTCAATTCTAAAATCAAATTCATCTTTCATATGATCACTTTAAACCAAATCCACACCTAATTGACCCATGCTTTGAGCTCAATTTTGATCCAAATTAAACTTCTAATTTTGACCCTATGACTTAATCTCACCTAATTGAACCATATGATCCACTCAATTGATCCAATTTGATTCCTAAATTCTTCCTAACAATCCTAAACATAAAATTGAACCTTCAATTGGCCTTGGTCAAGCCTCAATTTTACTCAATTTCAACCCACATTAAAAATCTCCAAATTTGCCCCAAATTAGCTATGTCTCCAAATTCCACCAAATTGAATGCCCTAACCCAAAAATTGACACCCAAATTATGTTGAAAACTCTTTATTACATTCCTCTAGACCATTTTAAACCATCAATTTTGACCTAACCCAACCTTAGCCTATCCCAAATTGACCAAATGCCCAAAATCCTTCAAATTGAACCTCCAAACCAATTTAAAATCACTCCAAATATTTCCTAAACTCCTCATGACAATCATATACATCAAACTAATCAACCATTTGAGCTCAATGTCATGGCTATCCTAACCCAAACCCAACTTCTAGCAATTTGACCCAAATTGAACCCCTTCACCTAAATTGACTTAATCAAACCAAATTGGTCAACCAAGGACCCCCACAACCACTATGCTCATCCTTCGGACTAGGCTGAACCACCCTAAATCTACTCAAGTGTGCTATGGACCAATGGGTCCCTAAATTAAGAGGCTTTATCCCATTTTTGGGCCTTAACCAATAAATCTCTTCCATCATCACTCCCTGGCTCACATGACCACCTGACCACCTCCCCTACTCTAGCCAGCAACCCTACTCACTGGAAAATGCCAAAATTGTGAGCCAATAGCCCTAAATCAAACCTAATTTCAACGCTAGAGGCTAGCTCATCCTAATTTCTCTTCAGATCTCCGCACCCCTCCATCTAAACATCTCTTTGCACCCATCAATTGGCACTGGTGGCCAACCCAAGCCCTTCTATTTAATCAGCTCCCTCCATGACTAAAGGGTATGTGTTCAAAATCCTTGGGGAAACTCTACAAAATCTCACCATAGACTCTCCAAGCATCCCTAAGCTTAATCCAACCATCTTCCCCCTCTGATTCCCATTGTGAGAGCCAAATTTTGAGCTCAAACTTTCATTTCAGATCTAGACATCACTCCAAAATCCACCAAACTCAAATTAATTGTGTACACACCATCCGTAGAGTAAGAGGAGTTGATTCCCTATAAAAGACTCCTTTGAGGCAACCTCTAGGATAGCTCTAGACCAACACATGAAATCCACCTTGGTTGAAATCATACCTAGACCATTCACCAGAGTTTGGGACTTCATCTAGAGGTTTGATGGACTCAATCAAAGCTACCACAACCATCTGATCAAGGCCTCCCATCTCAGACAAAGGTATTGAGCTCTAACCCTAACCCGAGCTTATTTTAACTCTTCATGTGTAATGACTTGATTTCATACTTGATTAACAATATAGATATGTTTGTCTTGAGTAGATGAACATTTAGAAATAAACTTCATGTGATTTGGTTAAGTCTAGGCAGAGATCTTAAGGTTTTAATGTGAACGGATTATGGGTTAGGTCATTTGAGGATGATGAACGGATGTTGTCCGATCACACGTGTATCCAATGGACGGAGGAGATCGAGCCGGACAGACTCTTGGTGCGTGAACCACGGGCTGCGTGGCATGCCTAGGTGGAAAGCACAACAAATGGGAGCGCTTCACGTGAGAGTTTGGAGCCACCGTAGGATGAGTTGGCGCCGCGTGGATAAGTAGAAAAATATGGATTTTTTTGAATTATTTTAAACGCCTCAATTTCAAAAATCTATTTCTTTCTCTAAAAAAATCAGAAAAATAAGAGAAAAATACCCTCTTTCTCAGTGAACAGAGAAGAATAATTTGGACCAAAAATAAAAATAATTTTCTTATTCCCTGATTTTTAATGAATTAAAGCACAACAAACATTGCTCACAATGGCCTGAAATTTTGATGGTTTGTTCCTCATGATAGAGACTATGTCCTCTGATTTTTTCAAGGTCAGAGGTTATCTCTATGCTTCTAACCTTAATTTTCAAGCTAAGGTGACCATTTTGGCTATTTTAATTATATAAATTATAAGATCGCTTGAAAAATTATGAGAATAGTTTTAGTAGGTTTCCTATGATCAAAGAAGCTTATAAAAAAATACCATGATAGCTTGAATAATTTTTTAAATTTCTATATTTACTTAAGTGTATATATTTTGCATTAATTTATGTAAAATATGTACTTATAAAAAATTGACAAAATTAATTCCACATTGTGCATAAAAATCATATTTACTTAGTGTAAAAATTTAAAAATTATTTGGCTTAGTTTAAGTACTAAAATTGATTTTTAAAGAAACTTTATATTTTTTGTACAAAAATAATTATAATAAATTAAATGAGCTTAGAAAAATCATGAATAATAGTTTTTTTGAGTTCCTTGTGATTAGGGGCATTTAATAAAAATAAAAAATATTTTTGTGAAAAAATGTCATTTTCAAAATTTATTTTGAATTAATAATAATTAAAATAATCAAAATTTTAAAAAATACAAAAAATGGTTCAAAATGTGTACAAATTTTCTCTGATCACTTAGAATTCATTAGAACTTTTTTCTTAATTTTTCTAAATTAAAAATAAATTTGAATGCTTAAAAATGAGTTTTCTTTATTTCCTCATTAAAATAATTATAATAAATAAATTAAAAATCATAAAAATACAAAAATTGATTCTATGAGTTTTCTAAACTCAGAGAAGTCTAATAAAAATATAAAAATATTTGTTGATAATTAAAACACTATTTTCTTTTTAATTAAATCATTAAAATTGATCCAAAATTAAATAATAATAATGAAAATTTAATTCAAAAAATCATGAAATTTTGCCTAAGTGTTTCTCTGACCTAAGGGAACCTCTAATAATTTTGTCATAAATAAAAATTTTATTTTAGATGGTTAAGTAAACCAATTTTCAAAACCTATTTCTTGAATTTAAAAACAACACAAAGAAAAACCACATTATCCTCCTCTGATATTTAAATTAACTCAAGGATATGCCACTCTGAATGCTTAAGTCATTTGAGTTATGTTTAATGAGTCATGAGGTAAACTACCCCATGGGAAAAATAGTCATTTTAAATTTTAGTTGTTAATCAAAATTTAGGATTAACCAAGGGAAAATGAGAAATTTTGATCCTAATAAATATGATTGGATGATTGAATTACATTGGGACTAAAGGGTAGGAACTCACTCACCACCTTTGCACAACATCAACAAGATCATAATTCTCCTAACCTTCATGACTTGGAAATCAATTAAGATCAAATGTTTCTTAAGTGATGAGCTTAAGATAGAAAAGATGATAATTTACTTATCTTGAGCCTAAGATTGATGATGATGTGATCTTTCAATAAGAATACATATCACTTAAATCAAAATTTTGATAATCACCATTCCACCTATCACAATTATTAAGGGCTTAGTAGTGACATAGGCTTGATATCCACACTTAATTGATCAGATTTAGAAGATAACATGATTGGAAATTAACATCCTTAAACACTACAAGCCTGATCTTAATTGCGGGCACCATAATCTTAAATGACTTAAACTTGCCTTAAAGGCACCCACTCACATAAATTTTAAAGGAAACATCAATTGATTAATTGGGTATCCTATCCTCAGGATAATTAAGTTGTTAAGTTTCACTGAGCAATGTGGTAGCACACTTCAACTTTGGATGATTAATGGAACAATATGATAAGCTTAAAATGAACTAGGAATATTTCAAGAGATCTTTAAAGTGGTCCAGGGTCATGCCTTGAGCATTTTGAAATCTATTGGACATTCTAAAGGGAAAATTTGAGTTGCCATATTTTTGTTCTAAAATCATCCACTTGGATCTTCTGAGATTCAATAAAGTCACAACTTGGGGTTTGGTAACTAAACCCTCATCTACTCCTGCAATTTAAACTCACTACAAAGTTACATATATGCTTTGTAAGTACTAACTTTTTAGGTGGAGGAATGAGAAAAATTGACAGGTATGCTTTTAGATTATTGCATTTGCCTTTTTGTACTTCTTTCCTCAAGCTTGCATGTCAAACAATGATGTCACCCTAAATGAAAACCAAAACTGCTAGGATAACCATAAAACCAAAACTAAAAATAAAAATCAATAAAGAAAAAAATCACCACCACAACATACAAAACATAAGACAACTCAAAATTTAATCACAAACATCATAAAAAACCAAAATTGCAACTAAATTTAAACGTCTCTATTGGATGATCGAGAATCCCTTGGAGGAGGTAACCTACGGTTGCTAACGAGATTTCTCATGGTATAAAAGAAAGTATGGAACTCATTAAGTTGAGTTTAGTAAATTCATTTGGACTAAGTGAATCCAAAAGAAAATAGTGGTGCTGGAACGAGGGAACCGTAGGATCCTAACCGGTGTCACTCTAATCAACTTTAATATTCCCCATAAAATTTAAATAACCATAACTTTAGGAAATAATTGATTTTTCATCATGAGGCACACTAGAAAATGTGACTTCTAAAACAAAATATTTCTCTCATCCCCTCAATTGACAATTTTAAAACTAAAACCTGCTACTTCATCGAGGAACTTGGAGCTTTCTTTTGGGCAGTTATTCTACACCAAGAGGATCTGCAACATGCAAAAGGATCTACAACAACATATCTTCTCTTTAAATTTAAAGAAAAAATACATAGGAATTTGAGGTTGTACTTATGCAACATAAATCCTCACTTTTCTTTAGGCTTTTGTATAGCTCTGCTGTACAATTTAAGCCCTAACTTGTCTTAGGATTCTGAGGTTATCGTTCGTTACGACCTAAATCCTCATATCTTCCAGGATATTTGTGTGATTATTTCACACAAATGTAAACCTAAATAAATAAAATTTGCAGGAAGAAAACATTTAAATATTCCACCTCTAAATTGAAGCCAAACCATAGGATGCTTGAGAAGTCATCGAGGTTCTCCTCTGGATCTATGACATCCCCTCTCTTCCTTTAGATTCCATAAAATGCTCCAAAATTGAGCCATTTACCTTTCACACCTCTTTGTCTGAACTCATTGAAAAGTCCTATCCTTTTGACCTCTTTGAAGATAGTATCCTCTAATTTTTATCGAGAGTTTTCTTAGGTAACTTAAGTTATCTAAGATGCAATTAACTATAGGGGCTTGCCCTTATAGGAAGCTTTTCCAAACGTAGGTTAATATAAACCCTATTTAATTGTCTGTATTAAATAGAGGAACTTGTTGGCTTATAAATAAAAATGATTTTCACAGATCAAACATATGCCATATATTTCTTAGTTTATTTGATTGAGCCTCACCCTCAAGTCTTCTGTTTATCTTTCAAGATTGATACATGGCTTGAAATAAAGTGCTATTTCATTTAAAGTATGAAGGATATGGNAATAAACTTCCAAATCTTAATAATTTAGAAATTTATTAACTTATATTTTTAATGAGGAAAGTGAAATTGGTTCTACCAATTAACCCCTTGTGTTTCAAGCATCAAATAAAATTGATTAAGATCAGTGGTTACCCATTCCCTTCCAACCCCTTTGGGTTTCAAACATCAAATAAATTGATTAAGATTAGAGGTTACCCATTTTCCCTCCTTGTGAATTAAGCCTAATGTTAATTAAGGCTAAATTTCCAAAATTACACATTTGCCCCTAAGGCTCTAATACTTCATAGTTTGTCAAATTCAATTCAAATGACTTTGAAATTTTTATTCCACCTCATTCATGGGTCAATTGAGACATCAGAGGAGAAAATGTGATTTTTCAAAATTTAATTTAATTTATGTAATTATTTTCATGCAAAAATAGGATTTTATAAAGAAAATTCCTAACTTGACCAAGGTAAAATATAATCCTTTAAAATTTTTACCGGAGGTAGACCTATATTAGAGAAGCCTTTGGACCAAATTTCATAATTTTTTTAATTCTCTGTGATTTATGAGAATTATTTCAATTTCTGGGTTTTTAATAAAAAGAAAAATTTTAAGGTGGTGAAAATTAAGTTTTGTATTTTTGAAAAATCTCTATAAGGTCAAAAAATCAGAGGAGCAAATATTTTATATTTTTCTAATTTTTCCTTGATTTATTGGAATTATTTTAGTGAAAACTCATTTTTAGCCTTTTTATTTTTTTGATTTTCCTTGATTTATTGGAATTATTTTAGTGAAAACTCATTTTTAGCCTTTTAAATTTTATATTTTTTTTTTGATTTATTGGAATTATTTTAGTGAAAACTCATTTTTAGCCTTTTAAATAAAAATTATTTTTAAGCTTTGAAAATAAATATCTTTATTTAGAAAATCAGGAAAAATATTTTGATTGTTCCTAAGTGATTAGGATTTTTCTGATTTTTCTTTGATTTACTGGAATTTTTATAGTGAAAAACTCATTTTTAGCCTTTTCTAAAAAAGATTTCATATTTCTCAAATTTTTCTTTGATTTATTGGAATTATTTTAGTGAAAACTCATTTTTAGTCTTTAAAAGTTGAAATTAAATATCTTTATTTAGAAAATCAGGAAAAATATTCTAATTGTTCCTAAGTGATTGGGAAAATAAATATCTTTATTTAGAAAATCAGGAAAAATATTTTAATTGTTCCTAAGTGATTAGGAAACAATTTAGAACATTTCCATGAATTCAATATCTTTATTTAGAGAATCAGGAAAAATATTCTAATTGTTCCTAAGTGATTAGGAATCAATTTAGAACATTTCCATGAGTTCTATTGTTTTTGT
>JXCR01140662.1:49217-61885 GCA_002079205.1 Phalaenopsis hybrid cultivar | reverse complement strand
AGGGTGACTCATCTTGAGTTTCCCCCACAGTGACCCCACCTATTAAGTATTTAGAGGTTGAGACCAACATGTGGCACTTCAAGTTGAGTAAAGAAGAGGGTAGAATTTATAATGGTGAGGGTTCCATGTCTAGTTTTCTAGGAATAGTCAATAGGAAAAGTTCTATGGCTAGACCCTAGGCTACTAAAGAGGAAAAACTAAACCTCAACAAAAAATGAGGTCAACAACCTCTTCAAAGAAGAATTCTGTGTGTTGTAACGAAAGAAAGAGATTTAGAGGAACTTCAAGGAGTTTGTTTGGGGAGGAGTTAGAGATAAGTGTTATTTACTTGTTGTAGTTTGTATGACTTTTCTTTTATATATAAATTCCGAGTTTTGTCGTGTCTTCCTTTGTTGTAGTTTGTATGACTTTGATTTTATATATGAATTCCGAGTTTTGTTGTGTTTTCCCATTACTTGTTATAGTTTGTATGGCTTTGATTTTACATATGAATTCCAAGTTGTGTTGTGCTTTCCCCATGTTCTGAGTAGTTTTCTCTGTCTTTCTCCTTGTCTTGAGATTTGTGAAATGGTGATTTGAATTATCTGAGTAGTTTTCTCTGTCTTTCTCCTTGTCTTGAGATTTGTGAAATGGTGATTTGAATTGATGCTTTCTCCTTGTCTTGAGATTTGTGAAATGGTGATTTGAATTGGTTAAGTTGTTGTAGTTTGTATGACTTTGATTTTATATATGAATTCCAAAAATTTAGAGATAAGTTATTTACTTGTTGTAGTTTGTATGACTTTTATTTTATATATGAATTCCGAGTTTTGTTGTAGTCCCCATGAGTTCTGAGTAGTTTTCTCTGTCTTTCTCCTTGTCTCGAGATTTGTGAAATGGTTTTACTTGTTGTAGTTTGTATGACTTTCATTTTATATATGAATTCCGAGTTTTGTTGTGTTTTCCTTTGTTGTAGTTTGTATGACTTTGATTTTATATATGAATTCCGAGTTTTGTTGTGTTTTCCCATTACTTGTTATAGTTTGTATGGCTTTGATTTTACATATGAATTCCAAGTTGTGTTGTGCTTTCCCCATGTTCTGAGTAGTTTTCTCTGTCTTTCTCCTTGTCTTGAGATTTGTGAAATGGTGATTTGAATTATCTGAGTAGTTTTCTCTGTCTTTCTCCTTGTCTTGAGATTTGTGAAATGGTGATTTGAATTGATGGTAGTTTTCTCTGTCTTTCTCCTTGTCTTGAGATTTGTGAAATGGTGATTTGAATTGGTTGAACCTTGAAATGTTAAAGAATTTCTGATTATCTTTTCACTTAGAAATGGTAATTTGAATTGGTGAAGCCATAAAAATGTTTAATAAATTGTGATGATCTTTTCACTTCAATATTAATAATTGGCAAAACCATGAAAATGTTTTTGGTAATTTGAATTGGTGAAGCCATGAAAATGTTAAAGAAATTGTGATGATCTTTTCACTTCAATCTTAATTTATTGGAGCCATGAAAATTTTAAAAAAATTATGATGATCTTTTCACTTCGATCTTAATTTACATGAAGCCATGAAAATGTTTGAGAAATTGTGATGATCTTTTCACTTCGATCTTAATTTACTTTCAAATCTGGAATTGATTTGTTTAAAATATGTTGAGTTTTACAACTAAAGTGAAGATTATATCCAAGATTTAGGGAGGTCAAAGCCCAATTGATTTGTTAAAATATGTTGAGTTTTACAACTAAAGTGAAGATTACATCCAAGATTCCAATTGATTTGTTAAAATATGTTGAGTTTTACAACTAAAGTGAAGATTACATCCAAGGTTCAAGGAGGTCAAAGCCCTTGGAAGGTGGGTGAAAATAAATAGGGAAATAAAAATATCGGGCGTAGAATTGGAGATTTTAGAGTGACAGAATAAAATCCTCAATTCGGTCCTATTGTTTGGGTGCTAAAGTGTAGATGTTAGCCCTCAGGCGAGGGGAATGTGGGAGCTCTGAAGTGAGAGCCGGTATTGTCTGATCCTAGTCGCAGAGTCCAGGAATGTGGGAGCTCCAAAGTGAGAGTCGGTATCCTCCCAGCCTAACCACGGATTCAGTAAATGGAACGTGGGAGCTCCGAAGTGAGAGCCGGTATCCTCCCAGCCTAGCCATGGATTCAGTAAACATGCGTAGGATTAGTCAATGTTCTTTATGCCTGGACCAAAGGGTAAAGAATAGGTATGCTCCTACTGTGGGAGCTCCAAAGTGAGAGCCGGTATCCTCCCAGCCTAGCCGCAAATTCAGTAAACAAGTGTAGGATTAGTCAATGTTCTTTATGCCTGGACCAAAGGGTAAAAAATAGGTATGCTCCTATTTGAGGATTAGTCAATGTTCTTTATGCCTGGACCAAAGGGTAAAGAATAGGTATGCTCCTATTTGTCACAATCCAATTTAAACTGATTCACTTTATCCATTCACTATAATTTCTTGACAAGGAGATGGATGCTTTCTTATATATTGAATTTCACATTAGAAACTTTATTAGTATAGTTATTATTTAATAAGAAAATTACATATTTATTTCAATTGCATATTAGTGACAGATAAGCAATTTGAATTATATTGTTGTGATTAAGTATTGATTTCCTAAAATCTTAATTCGTAGTCTCTAATATTACTCCTTGTGGGATTGATATCTAGGACTCCATTAGAGCCCTATATTGCTTGAGCGATACATATAGTTGCGTTGATAAGTGTGACTTTACCATTATTAAAAATTTTATATATACATCTTTATTGAATCTATAATCGTTATTAAGTTTTTGGTGCCATTGCTGAGGAATTAAATCTTCTAGCAGCAGTATTAAATACTTGTATTTTTAAGCATATATAAAGTCGCTGCCAAGTTTTTGACACCGTTTTCGGGGAGTAAACAAGAATCATAATTAGAGTAACAGACAAATTAGGACTATTAGAAAACTTTTACTGGAGTTGCAACTTATTTTCATATTTAGTTAACTATTTTTCTGTGTACTGATTTCAATTGTATGCTTAAATTTGGACCTGAAAATCTTATACCCTATGATTCAGAATTAGAACGCACTGTTAGAAGGATTAAAAGACTAAGAAGAGAACCTAAAAATTCTGATACAATGGAAAACAACGTAAATAATCAAGGAATAGAAGATGAACACCAACCTAGACCCCTACGAGATTATGCAAATCCTACATCAGATGAAATTCAGTTCTCTATCCAAAATCCTGATGTAGCTGCTAATTCATTTGATCTTAAACCTGCTATTATCCAAATGATACAAAATAATCAATTCGGAGGTACACCAAATGAAGATCTAAATTTACACCTCGCTAGTTTTTTAGAACTGTGTGCTACCTTTAAATATGACAGAGTTTCAAACGATGCTGTTAGACTTAGACTTTTTCCTTTTTCACTTAGGGATAAGGCTAAGATGTGGTTAAATTCATTAGCACATCAATCTATTAGAACTTGGGGAGAACTTTCACAAAAATTTCTATCTAAAATTAGCACCAGGATCTATTAGAACTTCGGGGAGAACTGTCACAGAAATTTCTATCCAAATATTTCCCTCCATCCAAAACTGCTAAACTAAAAATGACCTTTCACAGAAATTTCTATCCAAATATTTCCCTCCATCCAAAACTGCTAAACTTAGAAATGACATAACATCGTTTTGTCAGATTGATGGAGAGTCGATATATAAAGTTTGGGATAGATTTAAAGATATTCATAGAAAGTTCCCTCATCATTCGTTACTAGATTGGTTGATAATTCAAATTTTTTATAATGGATTAGTGGGATCACTTAGATTGATTATAGATGCTGCGGCTGGTGGTTCTTTAATGTCAAAACCTTTTGATGAGGCTTATCCGTTAAAAGAAGAGATGGCTACCAGCAATTTTCAATGACCCTCTGAAAGGGTAAATCCTAAAAGAGTAGCTAGTATCCACGATTCTGATGCAATATCTATGTTAGCTTCACAAATTGCTGCAATATCAAAGAAGTTAGATCATTATGGAATGAATTATTCTTCAACACCTACTATGATGAAAGAGAATTCATCTGGGCAATTTGTGGATGTTCAACCTTCGTATGAGACTTTAAATGCTATTAATAGACCCAACAACCCTTATTCAAACTATTATAACCTAGGTTGGAAGAATCATCCAAATTTTAATTGGAATAACAATCCTTCTACAAATCAACAATGGGCGAAAAACCCAGTGAACTCATTAGGAAATTCATCCAATCAAGAAAATGTTAATTATAGACCTTCTTATCCTCCAAGATTTAACAGTAACACTCAAATTAAGAAAAAGAAGTTTTCTATGGAAGAGATGATATTAAACATGGGTCAACAATTGCAGAATCAAGGAAATCAATTACAAATTCAAGGAAATCAATTACAAAATCAAGGAACTGCTATTAAGAATATTGAAAATCAATTAGGGCATATCGCTACTGCGCTTAGTAACCGAACATTAGGAACTTTTCCTAGTATTGTGGAACCAAATCCTAAAGATCAAGGAAAAGAACAAATAAAAGCGATACAATTATGAAGTGGAAAAGAATTGGAAACAAGAGTACAGAAAGAAACGAAAATTGAAAAAAGAGAACGTGGATACGGAAAAAGAAAAGGATCATGAATACCCAGATTTAGAATATCCACTTACCCTAATGAAAATTACCGTGGAGAAACCTCCACCACCATTTCCTCAAAGATTGAAGCAACACAAATAGAATAAACAATTTTTNATAAAAGCGATACAATTATGAAGTGGAAAAGAATTGGAAACAAGAGTACAGAAAGAAACGAAAATTGAAAAAAGAGAACGTGGATACGGAAAAAGAAAAGGATCATGAATACCCAGATTTAGAATATCCACTTACCCTAATGAAAATTACCGTGGAGAAACCTCCACCACCATTTCCTCAAAGATTGAAGCAACACAAATAGAATAAACAATTTTTTAAGTTTTTAGAAATTCTTAAGAAATTAACAGTAAATATTCCCTTCGTAGAAGCTTTAGAGCAAATGCCCAATTATGTGAAGTTTATGAAAGATATTCTGAATAAGAAAATGAAGTTCACTGATAATGAAACTGTTGCACTCAGCGAAGAATGTAGTGCAATTATTCAGAAAAAACTTCCTGAAAAATTAAACGATCCAGGTAGTTTCACTATACCGTGTGCTATTAGTGAAAAAAATTATGGAAGAGTTTTATGTGATTTGGGAGCCAACATTAATCTTATGCCTCTATCAATCTTCAAAAGATTATGATTAGGAGAAGTTTCACCTACTTCTGTAACTCTTCAGTTAGCGGATCGTTCAGTTACTTAATTGGGAGTTATAGAAGATGTGTTAGTAAAAGTGGATAAATTTATCTTTCCTGTGGATTTCATTGCTTTATAGAAGATGTGTTAGTAAAAGTGGACAAATTTATCTTTCCTGTGGATTTCATTATTTTAGATATGGAGGAAGAGAAGATGTGTTAGTAAAAGTGGACAAATTTATCTTTCCTGTGGATTTCATTGTTTTAGATAATGAGGAATGTAACTCTACAGTTAGCGAATCGTTCAATTACATATCCTAAGGGAGTTATAGAAGATGTGTTAATTAGCAGATCGATCAATTACATATCCTAAGGGAGTTATAAGAGATGCGTTAGTAAAAGTTGATAAATTTATCTTTCGTTACATATCCTAAGGGAGTTATAGAAGATGTGTTAGTAAAAGTTGACAAATTTATCTTTTTATGTTTTAGATATGGAGGAAGATAAAGAAATACCTATCATTTTAGGGAGACCGTTTTTAGCTACTGAAAAAGCTATGATAGATGTTCAAAAAGGAAAATTAACTATGAGAGTTAACAATCAAGAAATGACTTTTAACATTGCGAAATCTATTAAATACCCTGCTGTTGAAAGAGATAATGAATGTTTTTGCATGGAAATTAGTGAACATCTATTGAAAGAGCATTTTAAAGAACATTGTGAAGAGAAAGAATAATTTAAAGATGGTGATGAAGTTATTTTGGACAAAATAGAAAATGAAGAATTAGCTTATGTTCAGGGAAGATTGGAGATGCTGGATATTACAAAAAATGCTGATAAGAATCTAGTTCCGTCAATTATAAAACCACCTGAACTTGAGTTGAAAATATTACCTAACCACTTGAAGTATGTGTTTCTGGGAGACTCATCTACACTACATGTTATTATATCTTCAGAATTAAAAGATTTGCAAAAGCAATAACTTTTGGATACATTAAAAAGATATAAGAAAGCTTTTGGTTGGACCTTAGCTGATATTAAGGGAATCAGTCATTCAATCTGTATGCACAGAATTATACTAGATGAAAAATATAAACCAAGAGTTGATCCACAAAGGAGATTAAACCCAATGATGAAAGAAGTAGTCAAGAANCCTTTCTTCGGTACCTAATGAATTGGAAGTATTTATGGATGATTTCTATGTATTTGGAACATCATTTGACGCATGCTTAAATTATCTTGAAAAAGCGCAAAAAAACTAATTTAGTTCTAAATTGGGAGAAATGTCAATTTATGGTTGCAGGAGGAATTTTGTTTGGGCATAAAATTTTAAAAAATAGTATGGAAGCAGACCCTGCAAAAATTCAAGTTATATCTAAACTAACACCTCCTGCTAATGTAAGAGAGGTTAGGAGTTTTCTTGGACACGTTGGTTTTTACAGACGTTTTCAATGAGTATTTGGATTGTGAAGAAGTTAAAATGATATATATATATATATATATATATATATAATTGTATTGTGTCGAATACGAGCAATCTTATTCTTTACCCTCTTTTAAGTGCATAAAGAATATTGATTAATCCAGATTTTGGTCCCTAATTTCGTGGTTAGGTTGGGAGGGTACCGGCTCTCACTCTAAAGTTCTCACTTCTCTCTCATTTGAGGGCTAACAATCTCACATTAGTTTCCAATCAACTGGACTAAATTGAGGATTTTAATCTTTCACCTTTAAAACTCCAATTATGCATCCAACAAGGTATATTTCCCTACTTAATTGCACTCAACCACATGGATTACATTCTCACCCATGGAATTGAATGTGACCCTCACCATGTTATAGAAATCATAGCCCTTTCAGATCATATGTTTCTCAAGACATTTTAACATTTCAATTGACCAGACTGAAAAGTAAACAAATATCAGACTTTAAATCATCCCAAATTATTGACATTTAAAACTGTATAAAACAAAATTAATTCTTCACAAAACCATATCTTAAGTAGAGAAAAGGAAAAAGAAGACTACTCAGAATTCATAAGATGGAAATAACAAAACAATGATTTCATATATAAAAAGAAGTTTACAAAATAAAGAAATAAAAGACACAACTTATTTCACACTCTTTCCTAAGCAAATCCCTAGAAGTTCTCTTTAAGCACCTTCTCTCTTTACAAGCACTCTCAATTCTCTCTTAAAAATGTAATAAAGGAGATATCTCTCACTTTCTTTCTCCTCTTTCAACCCTAGAAGAAAATCTCCAAGTCCCTCACTCTCTCACTTGCCTCTCGCCTCTCTCTCTACCAAACCACACTTCAGCCCTAGACTCCTCTCCTTTTAATTAGTGGCTGCCTCGTCTAAAAAATAATTCATAATTTCCTCCCAAATTCTCTCCAAAAGTCACACTATTTGAATTCTAAAAGACAAGTTCATTCATTCAAGAGACATATCCCTTCATTAAAGAGACTTCCAAAGTGTCTATATGCATTGAATGACTTCATGGGGCATTTGAAACATTTGAAGCCTTCAAAATTCACTCAAAATTTGTCTCGAACTACCTTAATCCATCAAGTATCGTCTCTGGCACTTCAGGCGCCATTTCTAGTGTTTCAGGCACCAAGTTACATAAGTCCGCATTATTTTGGGTTCTGGTGCTTTAGGCACCGTTTCTCTATACTTCAAGTGCCAGCTCTCTAGAAAATGGTGCTTCCGACACCTCGGATGCTGAAATCACAAAGTTCTCTATTTTGGCTCCAAATTCTTTTTTCTACTTTTGCTCCAAATGTCTAAAATTGATATACCTACAACAAAAACATGAAAATACCCTTCTATAAAGTGCAATATCACAAAAAATAAGCATAAAAATGTATACTTAAACTAAAAATTATTTTAGTGTATCAAAATCTTCCAAACTTAAATGTTACTTATTTTCAAGTGACTCTTTTACTACATAAAAATATGACTTTAGATAGAGATTAACTTATAAACTTCTATACTTTAATTGAATAAATAAAATAAAATAATTTAAGAAAAACTCTTAATAACTTAAATTAAAACTATAAGTGTAAGAATAATTAGGAATTAAATATAAGATTTCTGAATCTTCATTCATTTGAAGAAGAACTGTAATTTGTTCTGTTAAGGATACTTAGAATATCAATATGAAAAGAATTTCATGAAAACTTTACTAATAAGGGTGCTAAAACTCAAAAACAAGTTTAGAAAATGTAATAAAGCATTTTCTTCAAGTTGATTCAAGTGAAGTGAATTTTTTATTAGGTGTCTTCTCAAGCTTCTCATCACATTCTTTTTTTTTTTCTTTTTGTTTTTTTTTTCTTTTCTTTTTCAAGTGAGGATTACTATATTTGGGTAGCCTTTAATAATTTTGAAATTCACTATTCTCTTCTTAAAGTTAAAACTTATTACCTTTCTTCACTTTATAAATTCATATTAATTTTGATGATTTTTAATAAAGTCTCATTCTTTTATTCTTACATGAAACACTAAGATTTTTAAAACTTCAAAAATACAATTTCTTTTAAATAAAAACATATTCTTATCCTTTCATACCAAATATCTTTAACTATAGAATTGACCTTTATTATTAAAAAAATTTACCTAAATTTACCATGATATTTACAAACATAAATATAGTCATTTAAAATTAAATCTTAATATCCAATGTCATGTTAAATTACTTTTAAAAATATAGTTAATTGAGGACAAATAAAATTTAGTTTACTTTTCTTAAAAGAAATCTTCCTTTTCCCCAAACTTAAGTTTTTAAGTAATTAAAAATGTTCAGTACCAAAAATTTTGTAGGTGAAAGAAAACAGTAAATGCATAAAAATAAAACCTAACCAGTAGAGGATTTTTGAATATGAAACTAGGCTCTGGTTTATTACAGGTGCTAACTTTAAAAATACATGCTTTAAACCATTTAATCAAACACACTATATTTCAAATGATTTGCTAAGAATTAAAAACATAAATAGAAATTGAAAATAACTAGAAATGTAGAAAAATAAATATCTATAATTACAACTATAGTTAAGTCCATAATACAACATTACATGAAAGTTCCTATTATAACATTTTAAAAGAAAACAAATAATCAAACAATCAAAAAATAACAAACAAACATAATGAACACCTAAAATATTAGTCATCATATTCTTCCTCATCATCATCATCATCATCATCATCATCATCTTCTTCTTCTTCTTCTTCATGATCTGACACATAAGAAGTGAAATTGGGGCAAGTTAAAAATTCCACATTATAATCACCTCTTAGATATCTAATCATGGCCTCCTAATGTGCTTTATCAAATTGAACTCTCCTCTACTGATATTCATGGTTAAATGCATTCCTTGCATCTAACCCTCCGATCCTATTTTGTAAATTTACAATACCAATTTGTTGGATCAAGAGCTGCTCCATGATGGTCTCAAGTGAAGCAGAGCTGAAAGTAGATGGACCTGCAGTAGATGTTGAGGGTATATCACTTTCTCTACTCCTAGATTCGGAAAATTATTTAAATCTTTGGATTGTGTGTTTCCCAATTGGTTTCTATGGCTGTAACTTTTCTTCATTTCTACCAAACTCTACTCTTTATTGTTCACAAAAAGTGAAAATCATGGCTGGGTATCCCAAACCACTAGCTGTAGCACTCCTGGCTATACTCAGAGCATTATGTACTATAAGAGTACCAACAACTACGGCCTTCATTTGTTAAATGTAGAAATTTAGCACAGTTCTTTCCTTTGTTACTTTACTCAGATGATTCGTTGGAAGCAATTTTGCAGAGATGAAGTAATGTCATACCTTTGAATGAAAAGTGATCATGGAAGTGGAGAAATTAACTTTCTTATTGTTTTTAATTTTTGATTCTCCTCTTCCATTAGTCAGAAAGGCAAGTACTTCATCCAGTGATGAGTCGATCATCACGAATGCAGTATTTTCAAAATGGAATTCATTTCTCAATCCATAAAATGCATTGATCCTCCTTCTAGAAAATTCAACTTACTTACCTCTCACGAAGATATGATCATCTGAAATAAATTGCAAGTTGGCATAGAACTCTCGAATTATTGGAACAATATCTACTGCAGTAAAGTAGCATAATCTATCGTAGGCTTTCCTCTTTTCACACGTGGTGCCATAAGAATTTCTATGGACATCCAAATAAATTACAAAATAAAAAATCTAACTCCACACGTAAGATTGTTTGATAAGAAACTTTTCGCTATGTGTCCACACGTAAGATTATTTGGTAAGAAACATTTTGCCATGGGGTTTCCTTAAACTTCTTCAACAAATTCTCAAATTTCAGAATTCCCATAATGTAGGATAAATTCAATGTGAAAATAAAAAAAATTCTAAGTTAAAGTGAAGTTCTTACCAAGAGAAGATGAAATCTACAATCATTAGCCCTTGAAATCTTCTCAAATCCACCCAATGTCAAGCCCTAAGTTAAGGTTTAGAGGTGGGAGATGACTCAAGTAAAAATGGAGTTTTACTAGGCTATTTTTCAGTTTTTAACCCCTCCTAATATTTTTGGGAATTTGGCACCGTAGACACCAAATCTGGCACCTCAGGCGCCAACGCCAAAATTTTTCATATTTCATTTTTCTGTTGAAATATGATGTGTATTGCATTACGTCAACCTCTAAATTAATTATATAATTATTCTCATAATTAAATAATTTTCTAATGCAAAACTTTAACAAATAACACAAAACTCACATTTATATATAAAATGTGCAATATTACAAACTGACAGTTTTCAAGCCAACAAATCTAAGTCAGTGTCCAATGCAAAACAAACATCTTAACATTAAAAACTAAGTATCAAAATGCTCAACAACTGACATAAATAAAGTCCAACAATGAAAGTAAATACAATCCAACTTAACATCATAACACAATTAAGCAATACTAAATAAGCATTCCATGCATTAAGTGAGTTCAAACATATTCTTAGCACTTGTCCTCTTGGATGTCTCCCATGGATTGGTAGTGCACGTACAAGTTGTAAAAATGTCGATAATGAAATTTGTCCGTCAAATCTTCCTCGATCCAAGCATGTTTCTTGAACATACGCAATAAATCATCTTCAATAATTCCAGTGTGTTTAAAATGTTCCTTCATCCTCTAATCCAGATGATCCAACATTTCAGAAACATTCCCAATTGAATGTATAAGGTTCTATAACTCTTTTTCTATCTTCTTTATCCCTTTCAAAAGTGCATTTGAACTAAAGTAAGGCTGAATTGGTGATGAATTCTGGGATGATTGATCCATCAGCATATTCATATCATTTTTATCCCCAATTTCCTATACAGTTGCAATAAACTTCTGGGTCCATAGGCTTCCAAGGAAGAAGCACTTTTTCCCACTTACGATTGACTGCATAGTAGGAAGATAATAGATGGATGACCCAATCTAGTATTATATCCATTGATGATCAAACCCAAAACAAATTTCACAATTATTGCACCCACATCAATAGGTTTTCCAAATTGAATATAGTAATTCAATATAGCAATAAAGAAATGTCATGCCTTAGACATAGGATTCAACAATGATGAAGAAAAACTTACATCCCCATTTTTTTTGGTCTCCTAATTTGCATCTTCATCAGTAAGAAATTAATAGAGTTCATTCATATTTTCTCTTGTAGGGGCAAAATTTGCATACTAGCAAAAATGGACACTTTCAATCATAAACATATCGTTTATTTTGAAGGAGTGAATTGTAGACACCTACCTCGAACGTAGGGAACTCCTAGTTTGATTCCATGAAGATTGACATAAAACTCTTTCACCACATGGACAACTACGACGACAGTGGTATAGCAAAGCACTTCTCAGCATCTCTGTGCAGAAATCTCCTCCACTCGAGTATTCGGTGTGTTGAATCCTCTATTCACAAATCCCATTTCCTTGATTAGCCTCTTCTTCATAAGAAACCGATCATATAACTTCTGCGCATCTAAATTCACAAACTTTCTTGCGGTATCTTTAGAGTGGGAAGCCATTAGATCTAAAAAATGTTGACTCTTCCCTCATTTTTCCATTCGAAAATAGGTTTAAGAATCAGTTTTTGGGAGTTATTAGGAAGAAAACCCGCCAAAAACTGCCTTTTGAAGTGTTTTAAGTTAGTCTGGTCGCCGTGGCGCTTCAGGAGCCGATTCTGGTGCTTCAAGCGCCAGTTCTCTGAAAAATGGCGTCTCATGCTCCAGTTCCAAATATTGTACCATTTCGTTTTAAATCCAATTAATTCTCAAATCTTCCATAAAATTGAGTAAATAAAGATGTTTTTAAATATTTTCTCAATTTCAAGTTTCTCAAGTACACGGGATCCATAAAACTACATATATATATATATAT
>JXCR01140662.1:23392-43456 GCA_002079205.1 Phalaenopsis hybrid cultivar | reverse complement strand
TATATATATATATATATATATATATTTATTTATTTATAGTTTAGGAGTTTTGCAGATGGGAGCTCTACTAGGGTTTTGAGATGATCTTTGGGCAATCTTAGGAGTTTGAAGATGGTGCTACTTCGGTCGGCTGGTGAGATCCTTCCATAATCTCTAGCATTTCTCGCTTACATATTTTCTCTTTTACCGTGTGTTGTTTGAGTTGCATTGGGTTTCAAGTTTCAAACATGTCGTCGGTTTCTCAAACTTTTGTTGATGTCGTTTTAGATGGGGGTGGAGGTTTGTCCACACCTTCCTTGGAATTTTTCCCTCAAAGCATTCATGACACACTTATTGTTGGCGGAGATTACACATTCATCAAAAAACTCGACAAAAAAATTGGCAAACTTGCTCTTTATGTCACTGTGGACGAAACTTCTGTACTCGCCTCTTTTTATCGTTTTGCCCTAGTTGGTAAATTTACTTATGGCATTCCTAAGGCGCAGATCATAAGGAGGGAGTTTGAAATGTTAAAATTAAAAGGATGGTGGAAGGTTGATATTATTGATGGTAGAAATATTTTTATTCAATTAGCTAATGATGAGGATTACACTCACCTCTTTGCTAAAAGGTTTATCTGGGGGGAGATTAACTTGATGAAATTTTGAAAATGGTCTATCCATTTTGATCCTAAAGCAAAGTTGTCAATTATTCCGGTATGGACTCAATTTCCAGGCTAAAACTACATCTTTTTAATTATGAAATACTCTTTTCACTTGCTGCTGCATATGGGAAACCTTTGAAAATGGATCCTACTACTTTCACTTTGTTGAGACCATCTGAAGCACGGGCATTGGTTGAATGAGATATTACTCAGGCTTTCTGTAATGAAATTTGTATAGGCTCGCAACATCAGGGTTATTGGCAGCCTGTCAAAATAGAAAGACACTCTCCTTACTGTATTCACTGTTCTATGTTTGGGCATCAAAATACTTCATTCTTTTGTCTGAATCCTCAAGTCAAAAACAATCATAATGCTAGGAACACTAGCAATCCTGTTAAAAATACAGTTGTTGAACCACATGTTGATCCTATTGGGGTTGAGAATAGAAATGACTCCATTGAAAATCTAGATACTAATGATACATCTACTTTGCAGCCTTTGGTTACAGGTACAGTTAATAATTGTCATGAGGCCTTACCTTCACAATCAAACAGTAAAGATGGGCATCATGGAGTTGAAGCCTCACATTTGGAGAATGATGTTACACCTCAACATATGCAGATCTCTGAGCATGTGGAGTTTGCTGAAAATTTTGATAATCATAATGCTAATAGCTCTTATGGACACCCACCTCCTATGGGACCGGATGAAGATATGATAAATGAGGAACACGTGGAAGCTAACACTGCTAATAGGCACTCTTCTCTTGCAGGGCATGCTAATGACATTGAGCACTTCACTTCTCCTAATATCACGGTGAATCCTTCTATAGCTGGAACACAGTCTGATATAAATACAACTCTTGATAAGGCTACATCAATTTTAGAAAATGAATGGCAAGTGAAAAAGCACTCACGGAAAAAGGCTAAATATAACATTGAGTTATCTAGACTCAACGCTAGCAACATTATACAAGAAGGTGATTACCACTCAGATGGAGAACAGTTGGTCAACCCTACTAGATCTTCTAGAAGGGTTGGCTCACGACATCATGATTAATATAATGGTTTGGAGTATTAGGGGAGTGGTGGACCCTAACTCCCTTAATAGGCTTAAAAACTTCTGTGGGGTCCACAATTTACTCATTTTTGATATTTTGGAGCATTTGGTTCATGTGAATAAGCACAGGATTCTTAGCAAATTCAAAGGCTATCGTTCTTATTGCAACGTTAACGACAAAATTTGGGTTTTCTAGAGGCCCATTGTTAATCTTTCAATTATTGAAGATGAGGATCAATACATTCTAACTCAAATTTGTTTTGATGGTTTTCAGGGGTGGGGCACCTTTGTTTACTCTAGCTCTATTATGCATGAAAAAAATTTGCTTTGGCAGAAAACTGAGTATATGGGAAGTATCATCAGCAAGAATTGGTTTGTGGGAGGAGATTCCAATATGATAATGAAGCCGATGGAAAAAAAAGAGGGGGCAGAATGGAGCCAGCTCTTATGAATCATTTTTCTAACTTTTTGTCTAATGCAGGTCTTTATGATTTGGGCAATATTGGTTCTCCTTACACTTGGAGGAGGGGATTTCTATATCATAGATTGGATTATTTCTTGGCTAATTCGGCTTTCATAAGTTATTTTCCTATAATGAAGGTGTAACATTTGAGTCATGTCACTTCTGATCATAATCCTATATTGCTCACTTTGGCTTTCACTCTCAAGCCGACCATTTCTAGATTCAAATTTCTTAATGTTTGGACTTCACATGCTACCTTTCTAGATTTTGGTGAAACAAGCTTAGAATTATGATGGTGTTGGGACTCCTCGGTTTGTCTTGTGGCAATTGCATAAGAAAGTGGCTGCTCAACTTATTAAATGGAATTACCAAGTATTTGGTAATGTTCATAAAAAAAGTTAAGGATGCTCAAAATATTGTTGATTCATTGGAAGCCCAACTTGTTGTTCCCCTCATTTGATGGACAATGTTGCTCAAGCCCATTTAGATCTTTTGGATGCTATTGCTTTAGAGGAAAGCTTGCTAAAGCAGAAAGCTAATGATTTTTCCTTTGTTGCAAGGGATAAAAACACTAATAATTTTCATGCTACCCTTAAGCATATATGACACATCAATAGCATCTTAAAAATTAAAAAAGCCGATGGGAGCATTTTAACTGATATGAAAGAGATTGGTGATAGCGATGTTAGCTTCTACACTAAACTCTTTCACACTTCTTCCCATACTACGCCTGTTTATCCCACTTATTTTAAGAATGACTATGACTATACTAATAATCTCAGTTTAGTTTATCCTCCTGAAGAGTTGAAAATCTTGAATGCCTTCAAATCTATTTGCCCCAATAAAGCCCCAGGTCCTGATGGCTTTTCTTCTGCTTTCTACATACATGCTTGAGAGGTTATTAAGAAGGATGTTACTCTTGCTATCCAAAGTTTTTTCCTTGGAAGTAATCCTGGAAAATATTTCACCTCGGCTCTTATAGTTCTTATTCCTAAAGGTAATGATAAGATCACTTGGGATAATGTTTGGCCTCTATCTCTCACCACGTTGATATCTAATTATGAGTAAGATTATTGTAAGCAGATTGCAGCCTCATCTCAATCACATTATTGTTGAACATCAGTCTGCATTCATAAAGGGTAGGGATATTAATGACAATATTCTTTTAGCACAAGAAATGATCGAGGAGCTGGACAAAAAAGTGCAGAGGGCAACATGGTCCTCAAACTGGACATCAAGAAAGCTTTTGACACTATTAGTTGGGACTTTATTCTCAACATTCTGCAAGCAACAGCCTTTAAATAGGATTTCTGCTCTCTCATATAGAGATGGTTGTTCAATAATAGCTATAGTGTGATGGTCAATAGTGAAGCTCGTGGGTTCTTTTCTACCGGAAGAGGCATCAAGCAAGGAGACCCTCTTTCTCCCACAAATTTCATAATTGCATTTGACTATCTGTTGACCTCACTTTTGGTTGAGGTTTAATTTTTCCTTTTTAGTAGCCTAAGGTCTAGCCATAAGACTCTCCTATTGACTATTCTTAGAAAATTAGAAAATACACCCTCACCACTAGAAATTCCAAACTCTTCTCTACTCAACTTGAAGTTCCACATGTTGTCTCAACCTCTAAATACTTAGTATATGGGGTTACTATGGGGGAAACTCAAAATGAGTCACCTTTAGGACTGATGGATCTTAGGGTTAACTCTAGGTGTTGATCTAGAGTTAAGGCACTCACTACACTTATCTGCACTCACAATCACTGACAACCATAAACTTAAATTTCTAGCCTAGGTCCCTTGATCTTTTTGGGATACTCGTGTAGATGGTCCCCTAAACCTAGCAGCCCTAGGTTTATAGTCTGGCTAAGACCACTATGTAGAGGACCCAAAATGGGGTTTCCATTGGTCCATGGCTTGTCGATGATGGTTGGTACATCAACTTTGCCAAAATACCCATCTCGCCCTTTTACCCCTAAAACACCCCAAAATTACCAAAATACTCCTCCATAATCCAAAATCCCAAAAATTCCAAAAATTCTCAGAAAATCCCAAATATTCCCTATTTCATTTCTCTCAACTGCCACATGACCTAATTTGGCCAATTTAATCATCTTTAACAAATATCCCCAAATTTGCCTTTAAGGAACCAAATTCCCCAAATCCAACTCAAATGTTCATAAATTTTATCTCAATTGACCCAAATTCCAATCCTAAATTTAAATTCACTTTTGATATGACCAAATAAACCAAATCCAAGCTCCATTGGTCCATGATTTGAGCCCAATTTTGATTTGGGACAAAACCCCAATTTTGACCATATGACCTAATCTCACCAAATTGAATCTATAGCCTAGTCAATTGGCCACAATTAATGTTTCAAAATCTTTATAACATATATACACATCAAAATAAACCATAAATTGGCCTTGGTGAAGCCTCAAATCCATTTGATTTTGGCCTAAATCTAAAATTCCCAAATTTAGCCCCAAATTGGCTAAGTCCCCAAATTTCACCCAATTGATTGCCTTAACCCCCAAATTGGCTTCCAATTCATGTTGAAAAATCTTCATTGGTTCCTCATGGACCATTTACAATAATCAATTTGGACTTAGCCCAAGGCTAACCGAGCTAGACCCAAGCCTATCACCATTTAAAATAATCAATTTGGACTTAGCCCAAGGCTAACCCAAGCTAGACCCAAGCCTAGGCCTTACCCTCCAAATTCACATCCAATTCATGTTGAAAACTCTTCATGAGGTCCCTATTGACTTACAATAATAATTTTGGACTTAGCCCAAGGCTAACCCAAGCTAGACCCAAGCCTAGCCCAACTTGACCAAATTGACTAAAATTCAAAATTCCCTCAAATTGACCCTTCAGATGGGCTCAAAACCACTTCCATCCTTCACCAAAGTTATTCCTTATGATCATCTACACCAAGTGAAACAATTAATTAGGCCAATTGACATGGATAGCCTAGACCAAACCCAAGACTTGGTCATTTGCACCCACTTGGACCCATGCACTAAATGTGACCTAACCACCCTAAAGTCACCAAATTAACTCCATCACAGCCATTAGTTGGACTTATTGACCAGTACAAATACCATGAAACCAACTGAATCAAGCCATGGACCAAATGTCCCCCAAATCAAGGGATATTATTTCCGAAAATGCACGTGCTTAAGATATCCTTACCAAAATTAGGTATTATTGCACTAAATTGTTCTGACAAATTCCCCTGGGTTCCCTGAGCTCCTAGCCACCTCCCCCTGGCCGGTCGGCCAGCCTAGTGGCCGGAAAAGCTCAAAATCGAGAGCCACCCCCATGGAGCTTCACTCAAATCACACCTAGAGGCCAGATCAGCCAAAACACTTGATGGAGCTTATCTGCCCTTCACTTAAGCACCACATTACACCTCCTAATTGGCCATGACATCCACCATAAATATAAAAGCCCACCTCCCACGACCATGAGAAGAAGTGCTGAAATTTCTTTTGTGAGGCCTCTCCAAACTTCACACAGAGTTTCCCTAAGATCTCCTTAGTGCATTCCAACTGTTTTCTCTCACCAATTCCCATTGTCGGAGCTCAATTTTGTGTTTGGAACCTTGCCGAAAACCAGGACAAAACCCAATACACCCCCACAGTCCACCTAAACTCAAATTAACTCTACCCACCCCTTCACAATAGTGAAAGAGGTCAAAGACCCCTAAAATCCCCCTTCCACAGAGCCTCTAACATAACTCTAAACCAACAACCAAATCCGTCCATGATTGAATTCATACCTAGGCCTCACACCAAGATCAGAGACTCAATACCTAGCCTCTTTGGATCATAACAAACGTGCCAAGACCCTTTGATCGAAGCTCACTTCTTAGAGCAAAGGTATAAAACCTCACCTCATCCCGAGCCTATTTCAATTCTCCATTTAATTAAACTTAATTTAATTGCATGATTACCGTTTGAATGTGTTCCTCTCACTTAGACGAGTCCATAGGACCTAACCCTTGGTGATTTGGTTTAGTCTAAGCTGAGATCTTAGGGCTTTAGTGTAAACAGTCACCAAATCATTCTATCGGGGATGATGATGGGGAGCCATTTGATCAAGCATGTATCAAATGGATGGAGGAGATCGAGCCGGACGACGCTTCGGGACATAAACAGCGGGCCGAGTCAGCAGCTACGTAGACGGCGGTGTCCAACCAGAGCACGCCACGCATGCCTTCGGAGCCATCGTAGATTGAGGTGGTACGCGCGGTTTAAATAGAAAAATAGGGCTTTTTCTATTTATTTAAATACCCCTAACTTAGAAAACCCATAACTTTGTGTAGAAAAATCACAAAAATAAAATAAAAATACCTTCTTACTCAGTAAATTGAGGAGAATAATTTGGAATAAAATTTAAGTACATTTGATTCATAAAAAAATGTTTAATTAATTAAACACTGTTTGAATATTTTAATTCTCCATGCATATTGATACATCACCTTGGCTTGAAATTTTGGCATGTTGTAGCCTCAATCAAGGGAAACATTTTCTGATTTTTTCAAAGTCAGAGGAGGTTCCTATACACAGATCCATATTTTTCAAGATCTTGCACATTATTTTNAATATTTAGAATAAAAACTTGATTTTTAACCTATTTTAAATATTTAAAATAATTAAAAATTGATAAAAAACAAAAAAATAAAAAAAATTCATAGAAATGTTCTAAATTGTTTCCTTTAGACAATTAGAATATTTTTCCTGGTTTTCTAAATAAAGATATTGAATTTCAAAGCTTAAAAATAACTTTTAAAGATTAGAATATTTTTCCTGATTTTCTAAATAAAGATATTGAATTTCAAAGCTTAAAAATAATTTCTAAAGGCTAAAAATTAGTTTTTCACTAAAATAATTTCAATAAATCAAATAAACTTCAAAAAAATATAAAATCATCTCCTCTGAGTTCTCTGACCTTAGGGAGACTTTTCAAAAATACAAAACTTAATTTTAATCATTTAAAATATTTTATTTTTATTAAATAACCCATAAATTAAAATAATTCTGATAAATCACAGAAAATTCAAAAAATCATGAAATTTGGTCCAAAGGCTTCTCTAGTCTAAGTCTACCTCCAGTAAAAATTTCAAAGGATTAGAATTTACCTTGGTTAAATTAAGAAATTTCTTTGAAAAATCCTATTTTTGCATGAAATAATTATATAAAATAATTTAAATTCTGAAAAATCACATTTCATTCTCTGATGTCTTAATTGACCTATGAATGAGGTAGAATAAAAATTTCAAAGTCATTTGAATTGAATTTGTAAAATTATGAATTGTTAGAGCCTTAGGGGAAAATATGTAATTTTGGAAATTTAGCCTTAATTGACATTTAGGCTTAAGTCAAGGAGGGAAATGGGTAACCTCTGATCTTAATCAATTTATTTGATGCTTGAAACACAAGGGATTAATTGTTAGAAACCAATCTCACTTTCCTCATTAAAAAAATAAGTTAATAAATTTCTAAATCATTAAAAATTTGGAAGTTTATTAAAATTAAATGATCTTGGACTTAGGGGTATGAATTTTGAAGTCAATAATTAATCAATTTAATACCACTATCTTGATTTTCAAATAAAATCCAAATCATGAATCTTGACCATTTAAGGCTTTAAATTTCAAAATTAATTAAGACACTCACCTAGGTCTTAAGGGCTTAGTGGTGACTTAGGCTAAATAACTAATTAAGACACTCACCTAGGTCTTAAGGGCTTAGTGGTGACTTAGGCTAAATTAAAAATTAATTAAACTGTCAAATAAAATCCAAATCATGAATCATGACCACTTAAAGTTTAACCCTTTTCAAAACTAAAAGACACTCACCTAGGTCTTAAGGGCTTAGTGGTGACTTAAGCTAAATCAAAATTGACTAAACGAGGATTAGAGAAATAAACATAACATAATCAAACATCCTTGAAACACCACTAAGCCTTAGAAAAGTAAATATCATTGAAAATTAGAACATCTTTCAAACACTACAAGCACAATTAGGATAAAAATTTGGCGAAGTGTCCCAAACAAAAATCAAACATCCTTGAAACACCACTAAGCCCAATTAGGATTAAAATTTGGCTAAATGTTCCCTTGCCTCTTTAAGGATCTTCACCCACATAATTCTTAAATTGAATCACAAGTGATAATTACCTTATTCTTAGGGATAATTGAGATATCAATGTTCATTGAGTAATAAGGGTATTTACAAGATGAATTATTAAGCAACATAATAAGTTTAAAGAGCTCGGGATTTTCCACCAGCCAGCGAGAGAGTAGCACAGACCTGTTTCTTTCTCTAGTTCTGTTGGATGTCTTGAAGATATATTAAACTTAATATGTTTTGCTTGACAAAATCATCCTTAATTAAAATGACCCACCAAAATATGACTTAGGGTTAGGAAAATCACAAGAATTTTACTTTTCCTGCTCTCCATAAACTGCTTTAACATGCATTTTTAAATTTCAGGTGGTGGAACGAGAAAGACTCGCCAGGTACGCTTTTATAGCTTGCAGCACTGTCTTTCTTGTACTTTTATGTTATACTTTTGTGCTTATACAAATTTGCATGGAAAACTAAAACTATCAGGATAGCCACAGAACCAAAACTAAAACCAAAATTAAAATCAACGAAGATAAAATTCACCCCCACAACATTCAAAATACAAAACAACTCAAAATTTAATCACAAACATCACACAAAAATACAACTTTAACTAAATTAAGACATCTCTATCGGATGATCGGGAATACCTCGAAGGAGGTAACCTACGGTTGCTAACGAGGCTTTCCATGGTCCAAATGAAATTATGGAACTCATTAAGTTGAGTTTAGTAAGTTCATTTAGACTAAGTGAATCTAATAGAAAATAGTGGTGCCGGAACGAGGGAACCGTAGGATCCTAACCGCCTCCATAAAATTTAGAGAACTTCAATTATAAGGCCACTTGATTTGATATCATAACTTGACACACTAGGAAACTCAAACTCGTTCCCCAACTAATTTGATATCATAACTTGCTTGGAGCTAGCACGGTGGGCAGCACGACCATCTTCAACAGCAAAACCTGTCTTCCCCAGCTAAACCAATTCTTTTTTCCTTAGACTTAAACAACAAAGCCATAGGACTTTGAGGTTGCTTGCTTATGCAACGTAAATACTTAGACTTAAACAACAAAGTCATAGGACTTTGAGGTTGCTTGCTTATGCAACGTAAATCCTGCCTTATCTTTAGGCCTTTGCATAGCCCTACTATACAATATAAGCCCTAACTCGTCTTAGGACTTATCTTTAGGCCTTTGTATAGCCCTGCTATATAATATAAGCCCTAACTCATCTTAGGATTTCGAGATTTTATCTTTAGGCCTTTGCATAGCCCTGCTATACAATATAAGCCCTAACTCGTCTTAGGATTCTTAGGCCTTTGCATAGCCCTGCTATACAATATAAGCCCTAACTCGTCTTAGGACTCCAAGGTTGTCGCATAGCCCTGCTATACAATATAAGCCCTAACTCGTCTTAGGATTCCGAGGTTGTTGTTTGTTATGAACTAAATCCTCATATCTTCCAGGCTATTTATGTGATTGTTTCACACGAATGTAAGCCCTAACTAATAAAATTGACAAGATGAAACACCTAAATATTTCTCCTCAAAACTGAAGCCAAACATTAGGATAGCTTGGGAAGTTATACATCTTCCAGGCTATTTGTGTGATCATTTCACACGAATGTAAGCCCTAAATAATAAAATTTGCAGGAAGAAACACCTAAATATTTCTCCTTAAAACTGAAGCCAAACATTAGGATAGCTTGGGAAGTCACGAGGTTTGCCTCTGGATTTATGAGCTCCCCTAGTTCTTTCTCTTTTGGACTCTACAACAAAATGTTCCAAATTTGAACCAATCTCCTTTCACACCTCTTTGTCCGATCTCATTGAAAAGTTCTACCCTTTGAAACTCCTTGAAGATAATGTTTCTTGATTTTTATTGAGAGTCTTCTTAGGTGACTTTGGTCGTTTAAAATGTAATTAACTATAGGGGCTTGCCCTTATAAAAAGCATGTCCGAACCCAGCTTAATATAAACCATATTTAATTCATTATATTAAACAGGGAAACTTGTCGGCAAATACAAAGTTTTTGCAGACCAGACGGATGTCATACTTTCCTTAGTTTATTTGATCAAGCCTCATCCTCAAGTCTTGTGTTCATCCTTTGTCCTTAGTTTATTTTATCGAGCCTCATCCTCAAGTCTTGTGTTTATCCTTTGGGATAGATACATGTTTGAGGTATAGTGCTCCTTCATTTAAACTATGAAAAATATGGGGTCAGTTTGATTTCATAGTTTTCTAAACTTCAATGTGCTTCCAAAGCGGGTGAAGGGATTTCAATTCCGGTGGCTGACAGCTTCTTACGGGCAACTCCCCTCCAACCAAAATAGTGCCGACAGCTTCTGGCGACTCCGCTGGGGACAAGGTTTTCTCTCCATACAAATTAAGAAATATTATCTCCACACATCGGTAATGTGTCCATGCCCCTCTTGAACCAAATTACCCTTCTTCCATTGACATACTTTATCCATTTCTGTCTTGGGAAGGTATGGTCAACTCCTTGGACTTCAGGACTAGCTGTTCAACCATCTTCGAACAGAGGGGTTCAGAAGGCCATTAAGGACTCTTTATATGGGGTCAGATCCCCAATAGGTGTGTCGGTGGACTAATTCCACCTAGGCATTTTCTTCTACTAATTGGGTCATGCACTGGGTCCTAAAATTTTTCACATATCCCTTCCAAATTTGATTTGATATTTTGTAAATTAAACAAAATTGTGCTGTGTTGCGTGCACTTTAAGATTTTCTTACATTAATTAAATTTTAAATAAGATTTAAAATACCCATAAATTAAGACCCGTCCGGTCTACAGATCAACCTCTACTTTCAATGCTTCCACTAAAAATTACGAGGTTTTGGCCATATAGCTAACCCTGAGACTTTCTGTTTAAAGCCTGCTGCAATGGCTTACCCAATGCTGACCTTTTCCTGCAAACTGCCAACGGACCGTAGCACCCGTAACATCGCTCCCACCATCATGTTCAGAGCTGGATTTGAAGATCTCGAGGTTATCTTTGGAAAAGCCCCATTCGTGGTAATGAAGATCGCTGCTCCGGAAATGCAAGAACCGCCTGCAGAATTCAACCTGAACTGCCTTCAAGACTTCCCTGCCTACAAGAAGGCTAAAATTACTGTCGTCACGACACCCGTCAAACCGGATATCCCTGCTGCTGCTAAGGGGAAAGAAGTGACGATCGTTAAAGAGCCGACTAAAGGATTAACTGTCCCACCACCCGTGTTTGAAATCGGGTCAAGCTCAAGGACTGTACCACTGACCCAAACTCAAAGGAGGAACCGCAATAGAAAAATTTGGAGGGCTATCAAAGCCCAGACTCCTGAAAAGACACCCGTTGAGGTGGGGCCTCATCAAGTTGAAGAAGTGTTACAAGAAATTTATCCACTCCTACGAGGGAGTAGATTTAATCCTCTGACAGATACCAATGGATATGAGAGTATCCGAAGGATCGCTGCCGCATTACCATCACTTCATGGACATGGTGAGGAGGAAAAGAAGTTCACTCCTATCACTCAGTTAGCGCAGTTTTCAGAAGGTTTGCTACCAAAGAAGGATGTTCGGTTAGCGAGTTACTTAAATGAGTGGGAGATGCAATTTCTCCTAGCATGAAGAAGGAAATTTTGAAAGGCGTCAAATCTGCCAGACAATCCCGTAAGACAATTGGAGCACCGCCAACTCGCATCCCTGTTTGGTTCCGTTTGGGGAACAAAGTTGATATCACAGTAATTACTACTGATCATACTACCACCAGGACCACGGGTCGTCAACTGGTTAAGTCGAGACTGGGTCCGAAGAGCTTACCCGTCATTCCTGCAATCCCAGAGATAAAGACAAAGCGATTAGCTGACACTGCAGTCGGTCTACACTACGGAGAGCATACCTTCCCTCGACATACTGATGTCTCTACTAAGGCATCCCATCCTGAGACATCATGGTCGAAGAAGAAGAGGGTATGGGTACCCAAGGTCGCTGCACCGATACAGTTCAATGAGCTTGCAGGACAGGAAGTAAAACCAGTGCCTGAAATATCTGACATCGTCGTGATAATAGCCAGCGAGATGGAGGAACAAGTAGAGGATATCCACGAAGGTCCTCCAGATCTTAAAGCAATCAAGGAATGAACAATTGAGGAGAAAGTTGAAAAACTCAGGATTAAGATTTCTGAGTTAGCTCGAGAGCACGGAGTTTCCATCAATAATGACAATGAAGATTTTGATTACAATGATTACTTGGAGGAGGATTTCATAGATGTCCATGTGATCAAAACCAGAGCTACCACATCTGCGCGCGAGGCTCAACCTCACACTAAAGAGAACGCTGTAGATGAGCTGTGTAGGGCTATCTTCCTAAGGGATGAGCAAGTCAGTCTACTAGAGAAAAGAATAGAAGAGATGACTGCAGCTATGACCTCCATGGACACCATTCAGGGGCAATCAAAAGCACCAAGGTTGGCTTCTTCAGAGATTAATTAGCTAGAAATCATACACATCACAGATGAAAGAAGAGAGGCTACTTTGGCAGAAAAAGATGAACAACCAAAGAAAGATTCTTCGTCAGGTGCCATGCCACAAAAGGAATTAAAGCAAATGATTGAACAAGTGCGGGATGCCTTAGCCCAATCCAAGGGCGGTGCATCAATTTTGAAGGATAGACCTTACCCGGAGGAGTTTGATGTTGTGCCTTTCCTCAAGGGTTTTGTGACCCCAAACTTCAAGATATTCGATGGGACTGGAAATCTCAGATAGCATATAGCACATTTCCGAGCCAGTTGTGGCAACATAAGGAATAACGAGGCTCTACTCTGCCAGTAATTCGTCAGCAGCTTGTTAGGGATTGCTTTCAAATGGTACGCTGACTTGCCCAACGGGTCAGTTAAAACATTTTCTAAGTTGGAACAGTTATTTGTGAAAAGATTTGGCAGACTATATTTTGAGGTGGAGAAACCTTAGCATGAAATGTGAACCTCAGTTACAGGAACATTAAGCGATTGAGATTCTACTCAAAAGCAATCATGGGCCAGTAGCTTTCATGTTTAAGGGACTCACCATCAAATCCTTTGAGAAGCTACTCAATAAAGCCAGTAGTCTTCAAGAAGAAATGAAGTACATGAAGCCACATGAAAAGGCTAAGGTGACCAGAGTGTTAAAAAAAAAATCAGGAGTAGTTACAATCGTTGACAAAGGAAAGCAGCCGATAATAATATATGCAGAAGAGCATCGTTAGTCTTCGTTGCAGTACTCTTAGAAACAGAGCAGTCAATCCAACCAACGATCGCCTCAGGAGGGATCACCTCGAACAGCGGGTAAAAGAATATCCCTGTTAGAGCGACAGAAAGTTTTGTATTCCTCAAGGATGAAGCTGTACCTAAAATATTTAAAAGCCTGATGAAGAAACCAAAATTCAAACTACCTGATCCAAGGAAACTCAAAGAGGTGGATAAGAAGAATGAACTAAATTATTGCCCATACAACCGGTTGCTTGAAGTGTTTCGTCTTTAAGGACTGGCTCGAGAAGAACCTCAAGGAAGAGAATATAACAATCCCGAAGGAGTATTTGAGAGAACCTAAAAAAGGTTCCATAAACATGATTTCAGCTGAGCCAATCTCCCCAATTGATCTGTATGCTGGAGTAGATGGATGGAGTACAACTTGGGATGGACTCAAGATGGTAATTAATCGAATACATGATTCATCAAAACAAGCTTCTACAAGTACCAAAGAAGAATGGAATGAGGTCTGGAGAAGATTGTTCAAGAAGATACTGAACAAGATACAGTCTGCATCAAAACAAGCCTCAATTCAGAGTCTGTAACATACTGAACTCGAGATGAAGGTTTCACCAGAAGATCCGTCATCATCAAGGATAAAGAAAAAGAAAAAGAAAAGCGTCACTGCCAAGATTGATAGCATGGGGGGTAGGATAGGGGTTGCCTCTACCGATGTCTGGCTTTGGCATTTCTGGATAGTCCTCTTCTGATTTTATTGAAGATGGTTCTCAACACTTTCTTTGGCCTACTCTTTTAGGATTTAAAACTGGAAGGTTTTTTATTTATATTTCTTAAAATTAAGGAAATGGGTGCTTTGCTCTGGACATATATGGAAAGAACTTGTTGATTTCAGAATTGATTATCTTCTTACATTTATTATCTTTGTTTTGGGCGTTGGATTCTCAGTTTTGTGCATACAAGGAACATTTCTGGTGGCTTTATTTGCTAGTTTGGGGCTTTTAGTCACACTTTTGACCACCTTTTATAATAACTACTTTAAAGTATGAGCTTACTGGTTATATATTTGAGCTTGGCATGATTGGTGATTGCAAAACCAAAAGTTTCCATTTTGGGGGTTGGAGTTTTTGGGCCCACGAGCAGGACTGTGATATATATATATAAGCTAATAGAGCTTTGTTCCACTAGCTGGTTTTTGAATTTGGTAGTTGGGGCAACTATCTATCATATAGGGCCTAACAACCTTTTACTGATAAGTTATATTGTGAACAACTTTGTCTATAAAGCATGCATATACCATTGCTACACTATTAGGGGATTTGAGGTTACGACCACTGAATGACATTACTTGTTGTGGTGGCTTTTTGCACCACAATTTACTTATTGTTGTTTTGAGGCACCTAATTTTATTTATTTGAAGAGACACACGACTTATTATATACATTTTTGGTTTACTCTGGCTCTCATTATTGGTCACTTTATTTGGGCATATTTTGTAAGGCTTGCGATGTATTTTTGGAGTAGTTACACAAGACTGTCAATGGTTATTCTGAGGGCTTGTTCTTCCTTGCACGGTTGGGATGAATGTATCACGATGGATGGTTGGAAGGATGTTGGTGCTAAGGTGGCATCTCATGAAAACTTCTTAAACTCAAGCATTTACTATGAATCTAAATTATTTCGGAACTTCTTTTGCACTGGTTATGATATAACAGTAGCCATATTAATTGGTTTGGACAATGCATGATTGGCGGTTTGGGTAGATTGGAGTTAAATTTGGCCTTGGTTATTTGATTTGAAGTAGAAAATCTTAGCTTCAATGATTTTAATTTCTCTAATTTTTCATTGACATTATATGGCATGACAATATGCGAGCTCGCTGGTAGAATGTTTTGGATTGATATAGTGTTGATTATTGTCATGGCTTTGATTTTATTCCCCTAGGATAGCACTAGGGATATTGGGGCTCTGGGCTTCTTTGGTGACTGGATGGCTTCTCTTTATGGTCATATGATATTGCTGCATAATTATTGTCACCTTCTATACTATTCTTTATTACCTAATTTAGCAGGGAGTTATCTTACAGATTTTTTTGGAGATGTGGTACACATATGCTTGATGCCCGAACGGTCAACTTATGATTTTATCATGGAAGTTAGATTTTGGTTGTGTGGTTGTTGTCAATAGAGATTGGATTACACTGTCATGCACAATGTTTCTTGATTATTATTGATGCAGATTTTGATAAGAATTTAGGTGTTGGCAGGAATCGCTGGATAATTTTTGAACTTAGCTCTTTCTGTTTTAAAAATTTTTACTTTTTTTGGTATTGGAGCTTGGTATATATGTAAATTTTGGGTATAGTTCTTATGTTGGTATACCTTTTGGGTTTATACATGTATTTTATGTTTTTTGCATGAAGTTGTAATGCAAATAGTGGAACCCTTAGGGTTTGATGTTTCTGTTTTGTTTCTAGTTGGGGATCCACTATCCCACCCCATTTTTGTACNTAGTGAATCAGGATAGATAATTAAAATTGCTCTTATTTGGCACAATACATATCTAAACTATTTATCTCACCTTATTTCACTAAAAACTCATTGTAGTGGGAAAGATACTTTTTCATATTAGAAAACTTCATCACATAAACATTGTTTAGAAGTTATTAATTTTAAACCCTACTTTTAAATTCTTCTAGTAGTGAATAATTTAACTTTTATATATATAGTTTAGAAAAATATGAAATCAAACCGATCCCATATTTTTCAAAGTTTAAATGAAACAGCGCCTCACCTTAAGCTATGTGTTCCCCTAGAAAGATGGACACATGGCTTGATGGCGAGGCTGAATCAAATAAACTAGGAAATATTTGACATTTGTTTGGCCAGTGAAACCATTTTATTATATGCTGATAAGTTCCCCTATTTAATATGAAAAATTAAATAGGAATTATATTAAGCTGAGTTCTTAAAAGTTTCCTATGAAGGCAAGCCCTTATAGTTAATCACATCTTAGATAACCGAATTCACCTAAGAAAACTCTCGATAAAAATTAGAGGATATTGCCTTCAAGAATTTCAAAGGATAATACTTTTCAACAAGATCAGACAAACATGTGTGAAATGGGAATGACTCAAATTTGGAACATATTATGGATTCCAAAGGAAGAGAGACTAGGCGATGCCACAGATCTTGAAGAGAACCTCAGTGACTTCCCAAGCTATCTTATGGTTTGGTTTCAATTTAGAGGAGAAATATTTGAATGTTTCAACCTGCCAGTTTTATTAATTAGAGCTTATATTTGTACGAAACAATCACACAAATAGCCTGGAAGATGTGAGGATTTAGGTCGTGACGAACAACAACCTCAGAACCCTAAAACAGGTTAGGGCTTATATTGTATAGCAGAGCTATACAAAGGCCTAAAGAAAACTCGAGGACTTATGTTGCACTAGGCGGACAACTTCAAAATCTTATGGCTTGTTGTTTAATTTTACAGAATGGTTTAGTTGTTATATACATGTTTTGTTATTTATGATGGCCGTGCTGCCAACAATGCTAGCTCCAAGCTCATCGTCGTGGTGAGTTTAAGTTTTCTAATGTGACAAGTCATGATGTCAACTCAATTGTTTCCTAAGATTATATTTATTTAAATATTATGGGGAATGTTAAGGTTGATTAGAGTGACACCGGTTAGGATCCTACGGTTCCCTCGTTCAGCACCACTATTTTTCTTCGGTTTCACTTAGTCTAAATGAATTTACTAAACTCAACTTAATGAGTTCCATACCCTCATTTAGATAGTGGGAAATCTCGTTAGCAATCATAGGTTGCCGCCTTCGAGGGATTCCCGATTATCCGATTGAGATGTTTTAATTTAGTTGCAATATTTGTTTTGTTTTGTTTGTGATTAAATTTTGAGTTGTCTTATATTTTGACTATTGTGGAGGTAAATTTTATCTTGTTTAATTTTTAGTTTTCTTTTTGGCATGTAGAGTGACCTTAAGCATGCAAGCAAGATATAAGAGGTACAAAAAAAGTAAATGAATTAACTTAAAAGCGTACCTGTCGATTCTTCCTTCTCCTCCACCTGAAAGGTTAGCTTTGGCAACATGTATATAATTTTGCAAGGAATTCAAATTGTAAAAGAAGATGAAGGTATAGCTACCAAACCCCAAGTTATGAATTTATTGACCCTCGAAAGACCTTAGTGAATGATTTTAGAACAAAATATTTCAAGTTCAATTTGCCCTTCAAAATATTCAAGAGATTTCAAAGTGCTCGGAGCTTGACCTTGAATCACTTTGAAAATTTCTTAAAATATTTTGAGTTCATTTTGAACTTATCATATCATTTTATTAATCATTCAAGGTTAGCTGAAGGAAACTTGATGTTTTATTTATCCTAAGGCTAGGACACTCAATTAATTAATTGATATTTTATTTAAGAGTTATGTGGGTGGGAGCCCCTAAGGCAGATCTGAGTCATTAAAGGTTTTGGTACCCACGGTTAAAATTGGGCTTGTAGTGTAAAGATATGTTAATCATCAACCATGTTATCTTTTAAATCTAATCAAATGAGTTTAAATGTCGAGCTAAGGTCACTACCAAGCCTTGAAAAATCACAATAGGTGAAATGGTAACTAGCAAAATTTTGATTTAAATGACACACATTTTTATTGAAAGATAACATTGTCATCAATTATGGGCTTAAAATTAATGAAATGTTATCTTCCTAACTCGAACCCATCACTTCAAAATCGTTTAATTTTGATTGACTTCCAAGTTATGATAATTAAGGAAATTACAATTTTTGTTCTTATTATAGAATAGGTGGTAAGTGAGTTCCTACCTTTTAATCCCATTGCTTAGGATCAAAATCACTTATTTTCCCTTGGTTAATTCTAAATTTTAATTAAGGCATCAAAATCTAAAGTTACCCCTTTGCCTTTAGGGTTCTTCAACTCATAACCCATTAATCAAAATTCAAATGAATTTCAAAATTTTTAGAGTGTCCCATCCATGGATCAATTAAAATATCAGAGAAGAAAATGTGGATTTTCAAAATTTAATTTATTTTAAATAATTATTTAAATTTAGAAAGTAGTATTTTCAAAATTGATTTACTTAACTATCCAAAATAAAGTTTTTATTCATGAGAAAATCATTAGAGGTCCCCTTTGGTCAAAGAAACACTTAGACATATTTCCATAATTTTTTGAATTAAATATTTAATTTATTTATTATAATTATTTTAATGAGAAAAATAGGAAAGTGCATTATAAGCCTTTAGAAATTTATTTTTAACTTAGAAAAATTGGGAAAAATATTTTTAATGAGTCCCAAGTGATCAGGGGACCATTAGGAACATTTTGAAATATTTTTGTTTTTTTTTTTGAAAATTTTAACTATTTTTAATTATTTTTAATTCAAAATATAAGCCAAAAATCAAATATTTTATCAAAATTGACTTTTATTTTTCCTTAGTGCTCCTGATCACAAGGAACTCAGAAAATAGCTTTTCATAATTTTTCTAAGCGTATTTAATTTAATATAATTATTTTTGTATAAAAATACAATATTTCTTGAAAAATTAACTATAGTGCTTAAACTTAATCAAATAATTTTTAAATTTTTACACTGGGTTAACATAATTTTTATGCACAATGTGGAATTGATTTTATCAATTTTTTATTAGTATTTAATTTACATAAATTCAAGCAAGATATTTGCATTTCATTAACTATAGAAAATTACATAATAATTCAAATAATCATGATATTTTTTACAAGTTTTTCTGACCATAGGAAACCTACTAAAATTATTCTCAAAATTTTCCAAGTGGTATTTTAATTTATATATTTAAAATAAATCAAAATAGCCATCCTAGCTTAAAAATTAAAGTTAGAAGCATAGAGATGCCCTCTGACAAAAATCAGAGAACATCCCCGCTGTCACGAGGAACAAATCAGCAAAATTTCAAGCTATGGTGAGCAATGTTTGATCATAATGAATTAAAATATTCCAAAGAGTATTTAATTTATTAAAAAATAGAGAGTCAACAAGTAATTTTTATTTTTATTCCATATTATTCTCATCTAGTCACTGAGCAAGAAAGTATTTTTATTTTATTTTTATGAATTTTCTCTAAAAATATGGATTTTTAAAGTTCTGGTATTTAAATAAATCCAAAAAATCTAAATTTTTTTACTTAAACTTGCGACGCCACCTCATTCTTGTCCACGTCAAACATTACACACGACACTCCACCATTCAATGCCGCCAACCACCTCAGCTGCCACACAACCCACCTTTTTGTTCCAAATGTTCGTCCAGCTTGATCTCCTCCGTCTATTGAATAAACGCGCGATCAGACAACTCTCCTACATCATCCTTAAGTGTCCAAGCCTGAGAACCGTTCATGCTAAAATCTTAAGATCTTTGTATAGACTCAACTAAATTGCATGGGATTTGTTACTAAACCTTCATCTAATCGAGACAAACATATATATATATA
>JXCR01140662.1:7956-23105 GCA_002079205.1 Phalaenopsis hybrid cultivar | reverse complement strand
TATATATATATATATGGCTTATACGATATGAAATATAGTAAATACATACGGAGAATTAAAATAGGCTCGGATTAGGGTTAATGTTCAATACCTTTATCTAAGAGGGGAGGCCTCAATCAGATGGTTGTGGCAGCTTTGATTGGGTCCAATAAACCTCTAGATGAAGTTCTAGGCCCTAGAGAAATGTCTAGGTATGATTTCAATCAAGCTCAATTTTAGGTGTTGGTCTAGAGCTATGTTAGAGGCTGTTTAGGATGGAGCTATTATGGGGAATCAACTTCTCTCACTGTGGGGATGGTGTGTGCATAGTTATTGGAGTTTGGTGGACTGTGGAGATGTGGGGAAATATGCTCTGGTTTTCCCTGAATTTTGAACTCAAAATTGAGCTCTCGCAGGGGAATTCAGAGGGGACAAATGTTGGGATTGGGCTTAGGAGTACTTGGAGAGTGTCTGGAAGCAATTGAACAGAGTCTCCCCAAGGAGATTTTTTAGCTCCAATTTTGTCAATGGAGGAGGTGGTTTAAATAAAGGGGCTTGGGGTGGAGTTCAAGGCTTCAATTCAGGTGCAATTGGCTTTTTAGGTGGAGGGCAAAAAAATGCAAAAAACCAATTGGAGTTGGCCAACTTGGATGGGTGAGATTGGGTTTGAATGGAAGCATGGGGATCTCAATTTTGGTGTTTTCCAGTGACTAGGGTGACTGGACAGAGCAGGAAAGGTGGTCATGTAGCCAGGGGAGCCAGGGGGAGGTTTAACTATGATTAACTCCTAATGGTATAGCATGGTGGCAAGTATTTTTTGGTTTAGGCCCAAAAAAGGATAAAATCCCCTAAATGAAGGGATTATTGGTCCATTAATTCCATAAGGTGGGCTAGGTGGGTCTAGCCTGGTCCATAGGATCCATTTGGTGGTTGGGGTGTCATTAATTTGGTCATTTTGGCATGGCTTAGTCAATTTTGGTGCATGGGTTCAATTTGGGTTAAATTGTCTTGAAGTTGGGTTTGGGCTAGGCTAGCCATGACATTTAACCCAATCTATTGATAAATTTGGTGTAAATGATTGTGATAAAGACTTTAGAAAAGATTTGGAGTGATTTGTATATGATTTGGAGGTTAAATTTGAGGGATTTTGGGCACTTGATCAATTTGGGGATGTTCGGTTAGACTTGGGCTTAGGTTGGGCTAGAGTTGGGTTAAGTCCAAATTGAGAGCTCAAAATTTTCTAGGTTAATGTCATGAAAAGTTCTCAATATTAATTAAGTGCCAATTTTGGGGTTAGCGCATTCAATTTGGTGGAATTTTCGCACATGGCTAAATTAGGGCAAATTTGAGAAATTTTTATTTGGGTTAAAATTATGTAAAATTGAAGCTTGAAAAAAGTCAATTAAGGGTTCAATTTAATGTTTGGAGATGTTTCAAAGAGTTTATGGTGCATAATTGGGGCAATTGGAAAGATTTGGGGGTTCAATTGAGTGGAATTTTGGTTTTGTGCCAAATTGGGGCTTTCTGATTTACGTTGAATTTGGACTCAGTTGTGGGTCAATTGGACTTGGATTTGGTTTTAATTGAGTTTGATCATGGTGAATTTGAGATTAGAATTGAAACTATGAGGAAATTTGATGGACATTTGGGTAAATTTGGGAAATTAGGCCTTTAAGGGCAATTTGGGGATTTTGGTCAAAGTTGGTCAAATTGATAAAATTGGGTTTAATTGAAGGGTCTAAAATTGGTTTTAGGGACATTTGAGATGATTTTGAGGGCTTTGGAAAAGTTTGGGCCACCAAGGGTATTTTTGTAATTTGGCAAATTTAGGGGTATTTTGGTAATTTTGGCGATTTTGGGATATTTTGGGCAAATTGGGTGGTTTCAAATGTTTTGAGATGATTTTTGAAGAAATTTAGGTGAAATTGGGAATTTTGGTCAAATTTAGGGCTTGGGGTATTTCGGTAAGTTGGGTAGATTTTGGGGCAAAAGGTTGAGTTTGGTATATTTGTGAAAGTGGGGTGCCAACAACCCTATTTAAGCCATAGAATAATGGAATCTCCATTTGGGTCCTCTATGTACTAGTCTTGGCTAGACCCTAGCCTAGGGCTAGTGGGTCTAGGGAACCATCTACATGAGTCTCTCAAAAGATCAATGGATCAAAGTTAATAAGCTTGGGTTTAGGGTTGTGAGTGAATGTGAGTGAAAGTAAGTGTAAGTGAGTGAACTAGCTCCAGACTAACATCCAGGGTCAACCCTAAGACCAAACAATCCTATGTGGACTCCCATTGAGCTCCCTCATATTGACCACACCTACCAAGTGCTAGAGGTCGGGACCAATATGTGGAACTTCAAGTTGAGAAGAGAAGAGTTTAGAATTTCTAATGGTGAGGGTTCATTTTCTAGTCTTTTAAGAATATTCAATAGGAAAGTCCTATGGCTTGACCTTACACTAGTAAAGAGGAAACTAAACCTGAATGAAAAGTGAGGTCAACATATTTTTCCACCAACTTAGCAATTCTTGCATTCCTAAAATGAGATCCTCCATCAATAATGATTATTCTCGTCATTCTATATCTTGTAGAAATATTTTTGATTAAAAATTTTGAAACACTTTGAGCATCAAATCAAGGTAAGGCAATTGCTTTAATCTATTTTGACACATACTCCACTGCAATGAATATATATACATTTTCAAATGAAGGTACAAATGGTCCCAAAAGTCTAATCCCCCTGCATCAAAAATTTCAACTTCAAAATTAAAATTTAAAGGCATTTCATTTCTTTTTTAAATATTATCTACTCTCTGATACCGATCACACATTTTAATATATATATATTAACATCTCTAAATAGAGTAGGCCAATAAAATCCAGATTGTAAAATTTTGTGCACATTTCTATCATTCCCAAAAAGACCTCCAAATTCAGAATCTTGTCATTTTTGGATAATTTCTTGAATTTCTTTATAAGACACGCATCTTCTCATAACTAAATCCTTACATTATTTGTACAAATATGGGTTATCCCAAAAGTAAAATTTTTTATCATAAATGAATTTCTTTTCTTATTATTTTGTCAGTCCATACGGTAAAATACCACTAACAATATGTTCACAATATCAACATACCACGGTATTTCCCATCCTTTAACAACATAAAGTTGTTCATCACAAAAAGTTTCATTAATTTCTTTTTCAAAATCAAGTGTTTCTTCCTATTCCAGCCTTGATAGATGATCAACAATTTGATTATCAGTTCCTTTTCTAATGAATTCTATAAAATCAAATTCTTTCATCAAAAGTACCAATCTAATTAATCTTGGTTTCACATCTTTGTTTTACCTCATATATTTAATAACCAAGTAGTTAGTATGCACAACACATTTAGCTCTAATTAGATATGACCTAAGCTTATCAAAATCATAAACAATGGCTAATAACTCCCTTTCATTAGTAGTGTAATTAATTTGAGCATCATTAAGAGTCTTAATAGCATAATAATATTTGCCCTAAAACTGCTCCAATTGCATAATCACTTGCATCACACATTAGTTCTAAGGGTTTCTCCCAATCAAGTGAAATAATTATAGAAGATGTGATCAGTTTTTCCTTCAATGTTTTAGAGGCTTTAAGGCACTCTTGGTCGAAATCAAATTTTGTATCTTTTTCCAGAAGTTAGCATAAAAGCTTCGTAATTTTTGGAATGCAGTCTCCCTCCTCGTAAATGTTGATGATACAACTGTTTGGAATGCAATCCACTTGTAGCACTCTCCATTTGACCATCCTTTTTATCATCCACTTTATTGTGGGAGGCAATGAATCCACCTGGTAATGTCTTAAGATCCTCGGGGGGTTCCCTTGCCTATCCCTGGTAAAATTGTATCAACAACCACATTTGATGGTTATCTTGCCTTTTCCGCACATCCACTTTCGTGGTTCTAAATAAGTTCTTTCCATCAGAAAACCAGCTCAACCTCTGTCTCTTAGGTCAAATACACAGTCAAGAATGCTTCTTTCTTTACTTTCAGAAAAGACTCTGATGTACAGCTCCAGGCCTTCCAATATATTGACAAATTTTCCCTAAATTTCTTCATAGAATTCAATTTCTCTCTTCTTTACCTTGCTCATCTTATCCACTTCTGCCATGGTAACCCTCTGCGACTATCAAAATTGCTCCATCATTTCAGTATCCACAAGAATCCATGTTTGCTCTATCTCTGTATCCAATGGGATGTATGATTCCCCAACAAAGTGACCGATAGTTTAAAATCCATTGTTGTTAGATGTGTACTCCTCCAGAGCTCTATAATGCTCTAAGTGGAGGACATTACATTCTGGGCATTCCACAAATGCTCTTATGTTTGGTGTCTGTCTGGGGATCTAGGTGTTGCACATCAGGCAACCCACACAAAGCTCATCTGAAATTGCCGGTAATGTCGGCTCTGTAGCAAACTCAGACTCATCCTTTATGGTAGGCAAACTGGTGGAAGTCTCTCTCATGCAAGGATCATAGTTTTTCCCCTCAAGAATTGGGGTAAGTAAGTTTTCTGCCTCTTTTTGGTGTCTTTTTTCTTCACGTAATAAAGCTTTGTGCTTTTGGCGATTGGCATTTCTGCTTTGAGTTCTTCTTAACGGTGCATCTAGTAGTCTCTCATCTTCAGTACTAACTAGATGTCCTATTGGCGCAGTTATCATGGACGATAAATGACTAGTCCTTTCCATCGGATTTGCTGCGTGATTCCAATTTTGTATATAGATAGATTTAAAATGCGATGTATGCAATTAATTTCCTTAATAGATATTCTTAATTTGCAACAAAGCCAAAAAACTGATCCAAAATAAGAGCTAGGTAAATCTTTAACTATGAAGCAAATAAGAATGTTGTTATAATATTTCAATATGGGATACTACGTAAGCATACGTATCGTTATCAAGTAATATAGAACTTTCTAATTAAGTCTTGAATAGTGATCCCATAGGGAGGATAATTTTAGATAACAAAATTTTACTTAGCAATATTTTTTATTTAAACTTAAGATGCTAAAGTAGGAATGAAAGTTTGATTCTTTTTGTATTTTTTTATAATTGAAAATAAAGTAAGAAACTAATTAACTAAACTAAAATACTTGCAAGACGAAAGCAATATAAATAAAATAGCTTTTTCCTTATCATGAATTAGTGATAAATATAAAAATTCTAATTTGGAAGTATGCTAAATGTGTTGTGTCAAATAGAAGCATTAATATTTTTTACCCTTACTTAGAGATGCTTTAAAGAACATTGGTTAATCTGTAGTTTGAATAGTTTTGAAGGCTGACTAAGCTGTGAAGATACTAGATCTCACCCTAGAGTTCCCTCTTCTCCCTCCACTTGGGGGCTAACATCTCGTATCAAAACCTAAAACTATAAATCAAATTAGGGGCTTTAGCATGTCACTGTAAAGTCGACCCTTTAAAATATATTTCTCTAATTATTTGCACTCAACCCCATGAATTGCATTTTCATTCATGAAATCAATATGTGATTCGAACCATTTATTGACTGAGACAATACCATCTCAGATCTTACATGTTCTCACAACAGGTATTAACATCTTAATTGGCCAAATCAAGAAGTAAATGAAGTGCTAGGTTTCAAATCATCATAACTTCTTCCAACATTGAAATCTAATTCTTCACACAAATTCCTTTAGATATTTAATCACTTATCTTTTTAAGAAAAAAGATAAAGAAAACTACTTAGAATTCAGGGAGAAAACACAACTACACATGTTTTTAAAAGTAGAAATCATGCACATAAACAAGAAATCTAAATTAAAACCAAGTGTAGATACAAACATAAACACGTATCTCAAATTCTCTCCTCCAAGTGCCTTGAAATTCCTTTGAATTCTCTTCCTTCTCTCACAATACAAACTAACACTCAAAATAAAATAAAATAAAGTAAAGGTGGCCGGCGACAGCGATGGGCTGTAAGGTTTGATGGATGGCTGACCTTTGGCGGCTTTGTCTTGATGATCCAAGTCTTTTCTTATAAAAATCCAAGGGGTGCCATGGTGTCTCTTCAAAAAGATGTCTCCATTCAATGAATCTTCTAGAAGTTGCCACCTCATAAGCTAATTAAAATGAATTTTCGTGTCCATGAGCTATTTCCCACATTTTTATCAAGGGTTGCTTCAAACACGTCTTTAAAAATTTGACCAAATTATATAATTCATCAAGTAACCACTTTTGGAGCTTAAGCGCGGGGTACCTGGCACTTAGGCCTGGAGCCTCTGGTGCTTAGGCGTTTGATACAAAAAAATACTATACTATTTTAAGTACCCTTTTTATACTTATTTTTGGTGATATTGCACATTAAAGAATGGTATTTTTTATATTTTTTGCAGGTATATCATTTTTAGGCATTTGGAGAAAAAATGATAAAATGAGCAAAATTTGGGGCAAAAAACAACCTATTTTGGGGTTTGGTACATGATGCGCCAAAATCCAGAGTGTTGGCCCATGATGCGCCAGGCGCGACATTTTCAAATTAAGATAGTTTGAGGCAAAATTTATGAGAATTTTTAAAGGAACACTTGTTCTAAGCACCCCACAGAGTGATTCAATGCATTTAGACATTATGGAAGGTTCCAATTTAAAGGGATTTGACTCTTGGATCAAGGGGGCACTTCTTTTGAAATTTAAAGTTTTGACTTTTGAATTTTGGAGGGAAATTGAAACTCTTTTGAGCGGAAGCATCCCAAAAGGAAGGGGGACTTCTAGAGTGTGACGAGAGGGAGAGAGAGAGAATTGACATGAGCTAGAGAGAGAGAGAGAAGAGGAGATTTCCTTCTAGAGTTGTAAGAGGAGAGGGAAGGCGAGATATTTTTCTTCATTACATTTCTAAGAGAGAATTGGGAGAGATTGTAAAGAGGGAAAAGCTTGGAGAGAACTTCCAAGGATTTTCATGGGAAGGATTGTGAGTTAAGTTATATTTTTCATTTCTTTTGTTTGTAAACTTGTTTTTATATATGAAATCCGTGTTTTATAGTATCCTTCTCATGAATTCTGAGTAGTCTTCTTTATCCTTCTCTCTAATTTAAAGAAATGGGTTTGTGAAGAATTGATTTTGTTTTCTACAGTTTTAAATGTCAATAATTTGTAATGATTTGAACTCCGATTTTCATTTACTTTGATCTGGCCAATTGAATTATTAAAATGTGTTGNAATTCCTATTATTTTAGGAAGACCATTCCTAGTCACTGGAAGAGCTTTGATAGATGTGTAGAAGAGAGAACTAACAATGAGAGTTAGTAATCAAGAGGTTACATTTAATATTGCAAAATTAATGAGATACCCTGCAAAGAACAAGAGATTGAATGCTTCAGAATGGATATTACGAGTATTTAAGCCATGAATATTTCAAAAAGACATATGAAAGTGAATTTGAAAAGGAATATATAGAATATCAAAATGAGGATAAAATCTAAGACGAGTCCATGGAAGTGAGTATGGAAAAACTGGATTATGTTCAGAAAAATTTTGAAATGTTTGATCCTGCAAAAAATGACAACAATTTTATTTCATCTATTAAGAAACCCCCTGAACTCGAATTGAAAACACTTGCTATACATTTGAAGTATGCATTCTTAGGAGATTCACCTACACTACCTGTCATAGTATCCTTATAACTAAATGATGTGCAAGAACAACAATTATTAGAAACTTTGAAAAGATATAAGAAAGTTGTTGGATGGACATTAGCTGATATAAAAGGAAATATTCCTTCAATTGGTATGCATAGAATTTTATTAAAAGGTCAACATAAATCAAGAACTGATCCTTGTTGACCTCACTTTTGGTTGACGTTTAGTCTTTTCTCTTTTAGTAGCCTAAGGTCTAGCCATAGGATTTTCCTATTGACTATTCTTAGAAAACTAGACATGGAACCCTCACCAATAGAAATTCCAAACTCTTCTCTACTCAACTTGAAGTTCCACATGTTGATCCTAACCTCTAGCACTTAGTAGGTAGGGTAACTATGGGGAAAACTCAAGATGAGTCAACCTTAGGACTGTTGGATTTTAAGGTTAAACCTGGGTGTTGGTCTTGAGCTAAGAAACTCACTACACTCATATACACTGACATTCACTTACAACCCTCAAATTTTTAGCCTAGATCCCTAGACCTTTTGGGATACTCATGTAGATGGTCCCCTAAACCTACTAGCCTTGGGGCTATAGTTTGGCTAAGACCACTATGTAGAGGACAAAAAATGGGATTTCCATTGGTCCATGAATTTTTGGTGATTATTGGTACCTCAACTCTACCAAAATACCCATCTTGGCCTTTTACTCCTAAAACACCCCCAAATTACCAAAATACCCTTCTTGGACCCAAAATTCCAAAAATACCAAAAATTCCCAAAAAAAATCCCAAAAAATCCTAAATATTCCTAATTTCATTTCTCTCAACTACCACATGACCCAATTTGGCCAATTGACCATCTTTAACCAAAACCCACCAAATTTACCTTTAAGGGCCCAAATTCCCCAAATTTAATTCAAATGTCCATCAATTTGACCTCAATTGACATAAAAAATTTCAACTTCCAAATTAAAATTTAAAGACATTTCATTTATTTTTTAAATATTATCTACTCTCTGATACCGATCACACATTTTAATATATATATATTAACATCTCTAAATAGAGTAGGCCAATAAAATCCAGATTGTAAAATTTTGTGCACATTTCTATCATTCCCAAAATGACCTCCAAATTCAGAATCTTGACATTTTTGGATAATTTCTTGAATTTCTTTATAAGACACGCATCTTCTCATAACTAAATCTTTACATTATTTGTACAAATATGGGTCATCCCAAAAGTAAAATTTTGTATCGTAAATGAATTTCTTTTCTTATTATTTTGTCAGTCCATACGGTAAAATACCACTAACAATATGTTCACAATATCAACATACCACGGTATTTCCCATCCTTTAACAACATAAAGTTGTTCATCACAAAAAGTTTCATTAATTTCTTTTTCAAAATCAAGTGTTTCTTCCTATTCCAGCCTTGATAGATGATCAACAATTTGATTATCAGTTCCTTTTCTAATGAATTCTATAAAATCAAATTCTTTCATCAAAAGTACCAATCTAATTAATCTTGGTTTCACATCTTTGTTTTACCTCATATATTTAATAACCAAGTAGTTAGTATGCACAACACATTTAGCTCTAATTAGATATGACCTAAGCTTATCAAAATCATAAACAATGGCTAATAACTCCCTTTCATTAGTAGTGTAATTAATTTGAGCATCATTAAGAGTCTTAATAGCATAATAATATTTGCCCTAAAACTGCTCCAATTGCATAATCACTTGCATCACACATTAGTTCTAAGGGTTTCTCCCAATCAAGTGAAATAATTATAGAAGATGTGATCAGTTTTTCCTTCAATGTTTTAGAGGCTTTAAGGCACTCTTGGTCGAAATCAAATTTTGTATCTTTTTCCAGAAGTTAGCATAAAAGCTTCGTAATTTTTGGAATGCAGTCTCCCTCCTCGTAAATGTTGATGATACAACTGTTTGGAATGCAATCCACTTGTAGCACTCTCCATTTGACCATCCTTTTTATCATCCACTTTATTGTGGGAGGCAATGAATCCACCTGGTAATGTCTTAAGATCCTCGGGGGGTTCCCTTGCCTATCCCTGGTAAAATTGTATCAACAACCACATTTGATGGTTATCTTGCCTTTTCCGCACATCCACTTTCGTGGTTCTAAATAAGTTCTTTCCATCAGAAAACCAGCTCAACCTCTGTCTCTTAGGTCAAATACACAGTCAAGAATGCTTCTTTCTTTACTTTCAGAAAAGACTCTGATGTACAGCTCCAGGCCTTCCAATATATTGACAAATTTTCCCTAAATTTCTTCATAGAATTCAATTTCTCTCTTCTTTACCTTGCTCATCTTATCCACTTCTGCCATGGTAACCCTCTGCGACTATCAAAATTGCTCCATCATTTCAGTATCCACAAGAATCCATGTTTGCTCTATCTCTGTATCCAATGGGATGTATGATTCCCCAACAAAGTGACCGATAGTTTAAAATCCATNTAATATTTTTTACCCTTACTTAGAGATGCTTTAAAGAACATTGGTTAATCTGTAGTTTGAATAGTTTTGAAGGCTGACTAAGCTGTGAAGATACTAGATCTCACCCTAGAGTTCCCTCTTCTCCCTCCACTTGGGGGCTAACATCTCGTATCAAAACCTAAAACTATAAATCAAATTAGGGGCTTTAGCATGTCACTGTAAAGTCGACCCTTTAAAATATATTTCTCTAATTATTTGCACTCAACCCCATGAATTGCATTTTCATTCATGAAATCAATATGTGATTCGAACCATTTATTGACTGAGACAATACCATCTCAGATCTTACATGTTCTCACAACAGGTATTAACATCTTAATTGGCCAAATCAAGAAGTAAATGAAGTGCTAGGTTTCAAATCATCATAACTTCTTCCAACATTGAAATCTAATTCTTCACACAAATTCCTTTAGATATTTAATCACTTATCTTTTTAAGAAAAAAGATAAAGAAAACTACTTAGAATTCAGGGAGAAAACACAACTACACATGTTTTTAAAAGTAGAAATCATGCACATAAACAAGAAATCTAAATTAAAACCAAGTGTAGATACAAACATAAACACGTATCTCAAATTCTCTCCTCCAAGTGCCTTGAAGTTCCTTTGAATTCTCTTCCTTCTCTCACAATACAAACTAACACTCAAAATAAAATAAAATAAAGTAAAGGTGGCCGGCGACAGCGATGGGCTGTAAGGTTTGATGGATGGCTGACCTTTGGCGGCTTTGTCTTGATGATCCAAGTCTTTTCTTATAAAAATCCAAGGGGTGCCATGGTGTCTCTTCAAAAAGATGTCTCCATTCAATGAATCTTCTAGAAGTTGCCACCTCATAAGCTAATTAAAATGAATTTTCGTGTCCATGAGCTATTTCCCACATTTTTATCAAGGGTTGCTTCAAACACGTCTTTAAAAATTTGACCAAATTATATAATTCATCAAGTAACCACTTTTGGAGCTTAAGCGCGGGGTACCTGGCACTTAGGCCTGGAGCCTCTGGTGCTTAGGCGTTTGATACAAAAAAATACTATACTATTTTAAGTACCCTTTTTATACTTATTTTTGGTGATATTGCACATTAAAGAATGGTATTTTTTATATTTTTTGCAGGTATATCATTTTTAGGCATTTGGAGAAAAAATGATAAAATGAGCAAAATTTGGGGCAAAAAACAACCTATTTTGGGGTTTGGTACATGATGCGCCAAAATCCAGAGTGCTGGCACATGATGCGCCAGGCGCGACATTTTCAAATTAAGATAGTTTGAGGCAAAATTTACNAAATGAGCAAAATTTGGGGCAAAAAACAACCTATTTTGGGGTTTGGTACATGATGCGCCAAAATCCAGAGTGTTGGCCCATGATGCGCCAGGCGCGACATTTTCAAATTAAGATAGTTTGAGGCAAAATTTATGAGAATTTTTAAAGGAACACTTGTTCTAAGCACCCCACAGAGTGATTCAATGCATTTAGACATTATGGAAGGTTCCAATTTAAAGGGATTTGACTCTTGGATCAAGGGGGCACTTCTTTTGAAATTTAAAGTTTTTACTTTTGAATTTTGGAGGGAAATTAAAACTCTTTTGAGCGGAAGCATCCCAAAAGGAAGGGGGACTTCTAGAGTGTGACGAGAGGGAGAGAGAGAGAATTGACATGAGCTAGAGAGAGAGAGAGAAGAGGAGATTTCCTTCTAGGGTTTTAAGAAGAGAGGGAAGGTGAGATATTTTTCTTCATTACATTTCTAAGAGAGAATTGGGAGAGATTGTAAAGAGGGAAAAGCTTGGAGAGAACTTCCAAGGATTTTCATGGGAAGGATTGTGAGTTAAGTTATATTTTTCATTTCTTTTGTTTGTAAACTTGTTTTTATATATGAAATCCGTGTTTTATCGTATCCTTCTCATGAATTCTGAATAGTCTTCTTTATCCTTCTCTCTAATTTAAAGAAATGGGTTTGTGAAGAATTGATTTTGTTTTCTACAATTTTAAATGTCAATAATTTGTAATGATTTGAACTCCGATTTTCATTTAATTTGATCTGGCCAATTGAATTATTAAAATTTCTTAAGAAACATATGCTCTGAAAAGGGGATATGATTTCTACAACAAAGAGAGAATCACATTTGATTTCATGGGAGAGTATTTCATCCGTGGGATTGGGTGCAAATAAATAGGTAAATATACTTCATTATTCGTAGAATTGGAAGATTTTATGTGACAGATTAGAAGCCCCAATTTGGTTCAGTTGATTGGAAACTAATACGAGCATGTTACCCCTCAGGTGAGGGAGTAGTGGGAGCTCTAGAGTGACAGCCGGTATCCTCCCAGCCTAACCATTAAATTAGGGACCAAACTCTAGATTAGTCAATGCTCTTTATAGCGCTCGATGAGGGTAGAGAATAGGAATACTNCCAATTTGGTTCAGTTGATTGGAAACTAATACGAGCATGTTACCCCTCAGGTGAGGGAGTAGTGGGAGCTCTGGAGTGACAGCCGGTATCCTCCCAGCCTAACCATAAAATTAGGGACCAAACTCTAGATTAGTCAATGCTCTTTATAGCGCTCGAGGAGGGTAGAGAAAAGGAATACCCCTCTTTGGCACAAAATAATTTTTAAATATAATTTTCAAATGATTTCAATTTCTTCACAAGCCATATTTTCATTGTAAAGGGGAAGGTTATTTTCTCATACTTGAACTTTTCATCAACAAAAACCTTTATTTTATTTCAACAATTTACTTTTGAAAGTTTAACATCTAGTTTAATTTACTTGTTATAGTCATACATTTGTATATTTAATAGCATTTCACTTAAATAGTTTAACTTCAAACTTTGTACTTTACTTTATTTTTACTTTTAGTTTATAATAGAATTTAAATAGCTAGCTTATATATATTTCCAGCTTCCTTGTGGGATCGATATCTAGAACTCCATTATAGCCCTGTATTACTTAAATGACACGCATACTTGCATTATCTGTAAAAGGGAATTAAGACTTTAAAAGAGCTTTTAAGGATAAATTAATTTCAATAAATTTATATTATTGTTTGGGTTACATTGCATCATTATTACNTTCAACAATTTACTTTTGAAAGTTTAACATCTAGTTTAATTTACTTGTTATAGTCATACATTTGTATATTTAGTAGCATTTCACTTAAGTAGTTTAACTTAAAACTTTGTACTTTACTTTATTTTTATTTTTAGTTTACAATAGAATTTAAATAGCTAGCTTATATATATTTCTAGCTTCCTTGTGGGATCGATATCTAGGACTCCATTATAGCCCTGTATTACTTAAACGACATGCATACTTGCATTATATGTAAAAGGGAATTAAGACTTTAAAAGAGCTTTTAAGGATAAATTAATTTCAATAAAGTTATATTATTGTTTGGGTTACATTGCAGCATTATTATTAATTTAATATCAATTTTTCCAAATCCTGCATCAAGTTTTTGGCACCGTTGCCGAGGAAGTAACTGAAAAATTAGTTATTTTACTTTAAAATATAAAAAAATAAAAAAAAATATTTGCAGTTTAGTTTGAACATTTTCTTGTTTAAGTGTATCGCTTATTTTTAATTACTTGTTTTATTTTGTTTATGCGTAGTGTAAGATCTGAAAACTTAGTACCTTACGATTCTGAATTAAAAAGAACTATTAGAAAAAAATTGAAACCAACAAAAAGAGAAAAATCATTTTAACAAAATGGCTTGCAACTCAAGTAATGGTGGAAATGAGAATGAACATCATCATAGAACTGTAAGGGATTATGCTAATCCTACAACATATGAATTTCATCTGAGTATACAAAATCCTGTTGTAGCTGCCAACTCATTTGAGCATAAACCTGCTATTTTCCAAATGGCAGAAAACAATTTGTTTAGAGGAACACCAAATGAAGATCCAAATTTACACCTTGCTAGTTTTCTAGAATTATGTGCTTCATTTAAATATGATGGAGTGTCGAATGTTTCTGTCAGACTTAGACTTTTTCCTTTTTCACTGAGGGATAAAGCTAAGATGTTGTTAAACACATTAGCACCTAGATCTATCAAAACTTGGGGATACTTATCACAAAAAAAATTATCTAAATATTTCCCACCTTCAAAACCTGCTAAGCTTAGACATAATATTACATCTTTTTGTCAGTTTGAAGGGGAATCAATTTATGAAGCCTAAGAAAGATTTAAAGATCTCTCCAGGAAGTGTCCACACCATGCATTGCCAGATTAGTTAATAATTCAAACTTTTTATAATGGATTGGTTGGATCCCTTAGATCGATAATTGATGATGCTACTGGTGGATCATTAATGTAAAAACCAATCGATGAAGCATATTCATTAATTGAAGAGATGAGTACTAATAATTTTCAATGGCCCTTAGAAAGGGTAAATCCAAAAAGAGTAGCTAATATTCATGATTTTGATGCAATATCTATATTAGCTGCTCAAATATTTGATATATCAAAGAAGATAGATCAATATGAAATGAATTATTCTCAAACAACACCTGTGCTTGAGGAGAACTCATTTGGACAAATGATAGAATCTCAATCTTTTTATGAGACTTTAAATGCAATAAACAATCATTCTAATACTTTGTATGCCATTATTATAATCCAGGATGGAAGAATCATCCAAACTTTAGTTGGATTAAAAATAACTCAAATACTGCAAATTCATAATGGAGAAACAATGCTGTGAACTCAGTGGGAAGCTCTAATAATCAAGGAAATCAAGCTTATAAACCATATTACCCCCCAGGATTTATTAATTTGCAAAACAAGGAGAAAAATCTATCAATGGAAGAATTGATATTGCAAATGGGAAGTTAATTACAGAGTCAAGGAGCTACATTTAGAAACATGGAAAATCAATTGGGATGTATTGCTACTGCACTTAGCAATATACCTCCAGGAACATTGCCTAGTAATGTTGAAGTAAATCCTAAAGATCCTAACAAGGTGCAAATTAATGCTATTCAACTGAGAAGTGGAAAAGAATTAGAAGAAAGCGTTC
>JXCR01140658.1:43884-143820 GCA_002079205.1 Phalaenopsis hybrid cultivar | reverse complement strand
GAAACTGTGCAATTTTTGCCTTGAGCGCCGACGGTGCCACCGATGGCGGGTTTTTTCCCAAAACTCCAGGCAAAAAATTCTAAAGGCTCACCGACGACACCCTCGACGCTGCCGACGGCGAGACCGGCGGGATGGCGGTTTCCGAAGTTTGAATGGATGATTTTTGGCAATTTTAGGCAGAAGTTACTCCTTTTAAACTTCAAAATTTGATTCTTAAGTTTGTATTTCCCAAAAAATGAAGTGAAACTCCACCAAATTCATCCCTATGGTGTCTAATTCCCCTGAAAACCATAGAATGCGAGTGTTCAACCGGAGAAAGTTCATTAGTGTTGAGCGCAACGAATCTTCAACAAGGTATTGATAAAGAAGAGATTAATCAATGAACAAGGATTCATAAATTAAGGATTGAATAATCCTTTGACGACAATTGAAGAGATGATTGTGCGATGAAGATGGGAAGTGTTGTGCTACACTACAGCCGCCGTAGTTGTTCTTGTGGTGAATGAATTTTATGTTAATTTACATGGAATCAACCAGGGAGTCATCTATGTACAAGGTAGATGGATAACTTTTACTCCTATACGAATTAATGAGTTATATATGATCGAGAATGTTCCTGTCTGTCATTATTCCAACTTCGTCCTTACAAGAAACCTGATGAATGAGATTTACCAATATTTAACGGACGAAACTGAAGACTGGGAAATGAGGGAAAACAAGTATGTTAGTTTTTCTGCAACACTTCTAAACCTCATTTCTAAACACTGGCACTTCTTCATTTCTACAAACTATTACCGACGATGAAGATTAGTAAAGTTACTAAGGAAAGTGCTATTCTGAATTACTGCATCCAAATAGGACTGCCGATCAATATTGGATCTATAATTGTGAAGTCTGTTTTGGGTCTGATTGTTCACAGATCAACTTATGGGCTTGGACATCCTTCCACAATTTTCTTACTTTGCAGTCAGTTCCAAGTATCTTATGAATATTGGGAAAAGGTACTTCTACCTTGAAAGCCTTTGGACCCAACTGAGAGATTCCCAGCCAATGAAGATGAAAATGATATGACTATTATGGTGGATCAATCATCTCAGAATTTACTGCCTATTCAACCTTTAATTTCATACAAGACAGCAGTGATCCTGCGCATAATCAAGAAATTGGAGAAAGAGGTACAAAATGTTATGAATGCAATTAAGAATATCTCTGATTTCTTCGATCATCAAGACTGGAGGATGAAAGAATAATTTGCTCACTCTGGACATATCGAAGATAGTTTGATACAATTGATGAGAAGGATGAAATTGATAGAAGAGGATTCTACTGAAGAATTTCCATACCGACCCTTCTATAATCTCTTCGTTCATGTGCACTAAATCTGAAGAATAGTAGATTTACCTTGCTACCTATTTTTCTATGTGTGTAATTTGGTTTGAACTTTATGTTTGCTTTGCTTTAGAATTTTGCTTTTAGATCTCTATATAGTTGAAACTGAGCATAAGATGTTTGTTTTCAGCATTTTAAGTGTTGTGGCTTGGATTGCGACGCTGAATTGATGTATTAAGGTTGAGAAAATACCAAACATAGGTGTTTCGTGTAACATATATTGTAACCCTTAGAATTTATATATAATTGTGATGTTTTGTGTTGTGAATGTTTATTTATGTTCGTACATCATTTAATCACTTAAAATTATGTCTATAATGATTAAACGGATGTTGTTGAGGCTTGAAATTGATCAAAATTACAAAAATTTAGAAATTGAAGCAATTCAATAGAGCTCTCCGACGACAACATCGACGCCTCCGACGATAGAATTTTCCCGAGACTTAGGATATTAATTCAATAGAGCTCGCTAACGACGTTGAAGACCCCACATACGGTGAGATCCCAAAAAAACACATTTAGCCATGATTTTGACCAATCAACCACCACTATTCATCATCCCCTTCCTCTTGAAAATGAAAGTTTTGATCTAGGGCTTGAAGATCTTGGATTTGGGGGTGATTTCAAGGCATTTAGACACCAGATTTAATCATCTCTAAGTAAGAGCTTCACTCCAAGTAAAAATATTTGATTTTCACACAGTGAATTTCTTCCACATTGAGAAGATCCAAAAAATTTGAGAATGTGAAGAAAATATTGGGAAGAAATTCATGAAATTTAGTTTCGAACTCTTCGAATCACTCTTGGAAACCATTATTTGCATATTTGAAGTATATTTTAGAATTTTTCTATAATTTTGATTAGATTGAAATGACTCCACGATAAGAGAGAAACTTGAGTTTGACGAGTCTCACTTCGTCAATGCGAAGGCTCAATTGAGGTTTACTTCAGTATTTGAAGGGAGGAAATGTATACAAGATCAAGTTTTTGAGAGTTCGGGAGGAGAAATTGAACGAGTTATTACCGAACAAAGATGGAAAAACTTTTGTTATACCACCAATAAGGCTGATGCAAATACTGTAAAAGAATTTTATGCCAACGTGTTCTATTCTGAGGACAGAATCGTTCAAGTGCGGGGATTTTCTGTTGAATTTAGTGCCGCCCCCATTAACTCCTTTCATGAAGTTCCAGAATCCTATAGCTGTCATTATGAAACCTTCAGTACAATGGAAGGCCCACTAAACTATGTGATCAACTTTCTCACTGATGGGAAAGGAACATGGAAGATAAAGCAACGAGAACGAGTAAACTTTTCTGCTTCCATGTTGAATGCCACATCTAAAGCATGGCCCTATTTTATTTCCTCTACTCTGTTACTGACCTCTCACAATAGTGAGGTAACAAGAGATAGAGCTATTCTAAATTTTTTTATTCAGAATAATAGAAATATAAATGTGGGGAGAATCATTTTTAAGAATATATTGACCACGACAAGGAGTGAAACAAGTGAAGGTCTAGGACATCCTGGCCTCATTTATGCACTTTGCCAACTTTCTGGAGTGGAAGCTGGAGATGATGAGGAATCAATTTACCCTATGAAACCCATTAGTAAAGACAATTTAACGACTTATGAATCCCATGTAAATGGAGAACTGGAAGTAGAAGTCAAGAACCTTCTACTAGTAGAGATGTCCCCTCTACAAGCTATGACCTATCCTATGAAACCCATTAGTAAAGCTAATTTGAAGACTTATGAATCCCATGAGAAATGGAGAAAAGATGAGGAATGGGTTTACCCTATGAAACCCATTAGTAAAGTTAATTTGAAAACTTATGAATTCCATGAGAAATGGAGAACTCTATGAAACCCATTAGTAAAGTTAATTTGAAGACTTATGAATCCCATGAGAAATGGAGAACTATTATGAAACCCATCAGTAAAGCTAATTTAAAGACATATGAATCTCATGAAAAATGGAGAACTTGGAAAGTCAAGAACCTTCTACTAGTAGAGATGTCCCCTCTATAAGTTATGACCTTCCACCTTCTAAATTAGTAAGGCTAATTTGAAGACTTATGAATCCCATGAGAAATGGAGAACTGGGGGTAGAAGATTAGTAAAGCTAATTTGAAGACTTATGAATCCCATGAGAAATGGAGAACTGGGAGTAGAAGATAGAACCTTCTACTAGTAGAGATATCCCCTCTACTAGTTATGACCTTCCACCTTCTTGTTCCCCTACCCTGACCGATTTAATGAATGAGTTGACCTTGCTGCAAAAGAGTATAGAATTAATAAATGAAAGGATTGGAGGTTTAGAATGTAGACATGATTATGATAGTGAGTACCTACAGAGGCATTCAGATTTTGAGATAGCTTACTACGAAGCTCAGACCCCGCACTACAGAGGTGAGCCTGATGTTACTTTCCTGAATGCCCCCGATATACTCAGTATCAACCCAATCCACCTGCTAACCAAGGAGATAAAGATATAGTTTAGGATTTTGACATTTGATAGTAGTTGATGTACTTTTACTTTTATTTTTGTAATTTTTGTAATAGAAATAGATGTCTGTGTGTTTGTACTTTCATTTTTATTTTTATGTTGTAATTGGATAAATTTTAGTTATTGTTATAATTGTTTGGTGTGGTATTTAAATTTTATTAAATTGTAATGTGATGTGATTTTTATTTTACATTTTAATTGTATTTGTTTGTTTAGTATTGTGGATGTGTTAGCAAAATATTGTGTTTGTATGATGTTTAATTTTGTACTTATTTCAAAATTTCATTACCCAACAAATTCTCTAATGTTTTATATGTATAGAAAGCTCATAATATTACAGACCAGGTGAAGTATAAATTTTGAGGACTGCAAAAATTTCAGAATGATGAAAATGCTTAAATTACTGAGGTATGATTTATATTTAGAATTTTTCTTTCCATCTGTATCATTTCATATTGAAAATTTTAAGTTTGGGGGAGGGAAGAAAAATATTAACTAGNAAGAAAAGAAAAATATATAGGATTGAAAGCAATCCAAATGAAAACGAGAAAAGAAAAGAAAGAAAAAAATATGAAAGTGAGGAGAAGCTTGATGAGATGCCAAATCAAAAATTGGCTTCACTGGACCTACCTAAAGGGAAAAACCTAAATGCATTTCTGAACTTATATTTATGGATTAGATCTGTTACTAGTAAGAGTTCTTCACTGGACCTACCTAAAGGGAAAACCTAAATAAATTCCTGAACTTATATTTATGGAATAGATCTTTTACTAGTAGTGTTCTCATGAAAGTTCCTATCATTTGAATATTCTAAGTGATTTGATATTACAACATATAGTCATTCTTGAAATTAATAGGAGACTAGAACTCTTAAACTTAATGACTAGATAATCTTGTACCTACATACTTAATTTAATTACTTGAATTTTTTCTAAAAATTTCACTATGATATTTACTTAAATCAAACTTATAGTATTTATGAATTAAAACTTTACTATAATAGATCATAACTTTTATATAGTAATAAAATTACTTGAGGACAAGTAATAGTTAAGTTTGGGGGATTTTGACCAAAGGAAAATATGTTGAGATTTTCATACCTATTTTACACTATTTTTGATGATATTGCACTTTAAAGAAAGATATTTATGATGTTTTGTTGTAGGTATGATGAATTATGGTCATTGGAGAAAAAAGATGCAAAAAGGAGTGAATTTGGAGCGAAAATGACCAAAATATGGAGAATTGAACTAGGGCACCGAAGGCAAGCCCAACGGCGCCGACGACGAGAATTTCCAGAGACTTCAAATCAACTATTTTAGAAGGCCCACCGATGGAGAGATCGGTGGTTAATTCAAAAGGTGCATTGAATGTGGACGATTTTTGGAGGGATGCTTAAGCAACTCTTGGAAAAACTCTTCGACAACTTTAAAAGAAGATTTTGACCGAAAATTGAGAGGAGTTCAAGGAGTTCGAAGGTTTGAACAAAGTTCAAGAGTTCCAGTAGTGTTTAGAGAGTCTAATTTAGGGTTAGAATGTGAGGAATTCTTCGAGAGATTGTAAGAGTGGAAGGAAAGTGAGAGATTTCTTCCTCCTTGCCGCTTTGAAGAAGAATTTTGTGTGCTGTAAAGAAAGAAAGAGATTTAGAGGAACTTCGAGGAGTTTGCTTGGGGAGAAATTAGAGATAAGTGTTATTTACTTGTTGTAGTTTGTATGACTTTGCTTTTATATATAAATTTTGAGTTTTTTCATGCCTTCCCCATGAGTTTTGAGTAGTTTTCTTTGTCTTTCTCCTTGCTTTGAGATTTATGAAATGGTGATTTGAATTGGTTGAGCCTTGAAATGTTAAAGAAGTTGTGATAATATTCACTTCGATCTTAATTTACTTTCAATCTGACCAATTGATTTGTTAAAATATGTTGAGTTTCACCGAAATGGTAATTTGAATTGGTGAAGCCATAAAAATGTTTAATAAATTGTGATGATCTTTTCACTTCAATATTTAATTTACTTTCAATCTGGCCAATTTATTTGTTAAAATATGTTGAGTTTTACAACTAAAGTGGATATTACATCCAAGATTCAGGGAGGTCAAAGCCCTAGGAAGGTGGGTGCAAATAAATAAAGAAATAAAATTATCGGGCATATAATTGGAGATTTTAGAGTGACAGACTAAAATCCCCAATTTGGTCCTATCATTTGGGTGTTGAAGTGTAGATGTTAGCCCTCAGGCGAGGGGAACGTGGGAGCTCTGAAGTGAGAGCCAGTATCCTCCCAGCCTAGCCGCAGATTCAGTAACCAAGCATAGGATTAGTTAATGTTCTTTTTGCCTGGACCAAAGGGTAAAGAATATGTATGCTCCTATTTGGCACAATACAATTTAAACTGATTCACTTTATCCATTCACTATAATTTCTTGACAAGGAGAATGATGTTTTCTGATATATTGAATTTCACATTAGAAATTTTATTAGTATAATTAGTTATTTAAGAATTACAAAACTTTATTAGTATGATTAGTTATTTAAGATTTATTAAAATTACATATTTATTTCAATTGATTGAATATCACATTAAAAACCTTATTAGTATAATTAGTTATTTAAGAGTTGTTAAAATTACATATTTATTTCAATTGCTTATTAGTGACAGATTAAGCAATTTGAATTATATTGTTGTGATTAAGTATTGATTTTCTAAAATCTTAGTTTGTAGTCTCTAATATTACTCCCTGTGGGATGGATATCTAAGACTTTATTAGAGCCCTATATTACTTGAGCGATATATATACTTGCGTTGATAAGTGTGACTTTACCATTATTGAATATTTTATATATACATCTTTATGGAATCTATAACTGTTATTAAGTTTTTTGTGCCGTTGATGAGGAATTAAATCTTCTAGCAGCAATATTAAATACTTGTATTTTTAAGCATATATAAAGTCACTGTTAATAACACATCACATCCTTCAATTTTTCACAAGCCAAATCGTCTACTATTTTGGAGTTCCGCACAGATTAATTTCCGATAATGGGATAATCTTTATGGCACAAAAGTCAACAATTTCTTCAAGCGAGATGGGATAGACTGGAGATACTCTAAGTTCTACTATCTCAGGGCAAATGGCCCGACGGAGGCTTTCAACAGGACACTGGTATAGATTTTGAGGAAGACACTGGAGAAAAATAAAATAAATTGGCATAACAAACTATCAGAAGCCTTGTGGGCCTACTAGACAACGTTCAGGTCTCCCACTAAATGTGCACCCTACGCACTTGTGTACGGGTCTGAGGTCGTACTACCATTAAAAATTCAGATGCCATCTCTCAGAGTTGATGTTGTCATTCAACTTACAATAGAAGAAAGTGCAAAACTCAGACTTGAAGAATTGGAAAGTCTTGAAGGAAAGAGACTATAAGCACAACAACATTTGGAGCTTTACCCAGCGAGATTGGTACAAGCTCATGATAAATTGGTCCACCCAAGGATGTTCAAAGTTTGTGATCTCATTCTCGTGCTCAAAAGGCCTATTCTTGCACGCTGTAGGGTAGGTGGAAAATTTGAGCCCACTTGGGAGGGACCATTTGTCGTAGAGAAGGTCTACGCAAGAGGAACCTACCGGTTGGTGGATTTTCAAGGCAAGAGACCCATGTTGCCAATCAACGGACGATACTTGAAGACATACTATGCAACTTGACATTTCTTAAATTGAAATTTTTAAATTTTGATTAATCTGGGTTTATTTATTTGTCCAAATGTCTGTGACCGGGTCGAAAAAATTTTGTAATAAAATCAACCTCAATAAAATGAAAATTTTTGAAATTTTGAATTTAAATGCTTCAATTTTCTCCTTTCTACTTTTAAAGGTTGATATTTTACTAAATTAAATAATATGTAAATATAAATAAATGATCTTCTCACAGATATAAACTAAAATTTTGTCTAATAAACGCTTGTTTTGTTCTTGTTCCTGCTAAATTTTAACGCACTGATGTTTTTCCTATCATCTGCAGAGAAATTGTCTGGACAGAAGCAGATTTTTGCTTCAAAGGATGGCTGCAATCTCACACTTAACAAGGAAAGGGCACTGCAGGGTGGCATCATAAACTTCGATGTGGACTTCGGTCAAGTCGATGTAGACTATGAGGGTCCCCAGATGGATGTGGTCACCCATTGAGAAAAAGAGGGGTTACCGTCGCTTTTAAAGATCAACACCAAGGAGGATTCCTCACTGAAGGGGAAGAAAGTGATAATGAAGCAAGATCCAATGGAGGGGACTATTCATCTGCTATCTATGATAACTGCACCAACTGAAGGTCTAGTCACTGATAATGACGAGAGACTGCCAGATGCACCGTTACAAAGGACTTAAAGAAGAAATGCCAATCATTAAAAACATGGAGCATTCCTATGTGAAGAAGGAAGACGCTAGAAGAAGGTAGAAAACTTGCTTACCCCAATTCATGAGAGTAAGATCTATGATCCATGCATGAGAGAGACTTCCTCCAGCTTGTTTGCTACAGAGGATGAGTCTGAGTTCACGACAGAGCCGATGCTACCAGAAGTTTCAGATGATCATTGTGCGGGTTACCTAACGTGATACCAGCTACATGGGCGTTTGTGGAATGCCCAAACTGCAACGTCCTCCACCTAGAGCATTACAACACTCTGGAGGAGTATACGTCCACTGATAGCAGATTTTAGACCACCGATCACTCAATGGGGGAATCATATATTCCGCTGGATACAGAGACAACACAAGCATGGATTCCTACTGATATTGAAATGAGGGAGCACCCTCGACAACCGCCGATGGTTATCATGGCAGAATTAGACAAAATGAGTAAAGTAAAGAAATGAGAATTTATATGTTATTAAGAATTCCAAGGAAGATTCGTCAATATACTAGAAGGCATGGAGTTGTACACCAGAGTCTTCTCTGAAAGTGAAGAAAGGAGCATTCTCGACTGCATATTCGACCTAGGAGACATGTTTTGAGCTGGTCTTCTGATGGAAATGACCTATTCTGAACCACAAAAATGGATGCAAGGAAAAGGTAGTATCACCATCCAATGTGGTTGCTATTATAATTTTACCAAAGATAGATAAGGAAATTCCTTGAGGATTTTTAGACAAGATGAGATGGATCCGTTACCTCGTATAATAAAGTGGATGATCAAGAGGATGGTTAGGTGGAGTATACTTCCATCTGATTGCTTTCCCAACACCTGTATTATCAATATCTACAATGAGGACAATTACATTCCCCCACATATAGACCATCATGATTTTGTGAGACCTTTTTGCACAGTCTCCTTCATGAACAAAAACAATATTTTTTTTGAGAAGGAGTAGATGTCATTGGCCCTAGGGAGTTTAGAGGATCCGTGAAGATTCTGCTACCAGTGGGTTCAATACTCATTCTTAAGGGAAATGGAGCAGACCTGGCCAAGCACTGCATTCTGAGGGTACGACACCGCAGGATGTCTGTAATTTTCAGGAGAATGGATAACAACAAGATGCCATATGGATTCTGTCCAGATATGGAGTTAGAGGAACTACAACCTTACGAGCTATGAGAGGGTACACCTCTAAGTACACATAAAGGGAACTCTTATCCTAGAGCGTGACTTAGTAGGTCAGCTCGATCAGGAACTCACCCCGTCGAAGATGGAGAGTCAGGGGATACCTTTTTGGTACCGCATTTTTTTGCGTAGCATATATGATGACATACATATCATATATGTTCAGTTTATGACATGTATTCAGATGTACTTTTGATGCGTTCAACATAATGTTTCTTTTGATGCTTCGGACTATGTTCAATCTATAACATCTGCTTGAAGTAGATTAATGAAATTTCTCTTAGAATTCAGTCTGTTTGTTCAACTGCCCTTTTTGTATGATAGATCAAGAGCCCCAGAACCATGCATTGGTTTTGAGCTACAATGAACGAAGAACAAAACAATAAAAAATTGATAATAATAAAAGTTCAAATAAAATTCTTTTTTAAAAAATCAACCAACAAAAGAAAAAAAATGAAATTTGAAAATATATTTTGATAATTAAATTCGATAAAAAAACAAGAAAAGAAAATAAATCTGTTGAGTTGTTTCTCTTGATTTCAAGGTCTCTTACCCTTTGCTTGCACAACACGACTATCTTTGTCTGCACTAATTTTTTTCACATCCCCGCAGAATTTCACATTCTGTACAAAATCTTACAAAGTCTCACAAATTTCTCTTTGCCAACATCAAACCTGTCACATGCCACATATATATGAATTCAACACCACAAATTCTCTACACTGCTTTTATGTTGCTTTCAGAATCAATACATAAATTCTGATTCCTATCTTTTGAGATCGGTACCTAAATTTTGATTCTCTTCTGAGATTGATACCTAAATTTCAATTTCCATTTTGGGATCAATACCTAAATTTTGATTCCCTCCTTTCAAGTTCGCTACCAAAATTTTGATTCTCTTTTTGGGATTGATACCTAAATTTCAATTCCCCTTTCAGGATTAGTACCTAAATTATGATTCCCTCCTTTCGAGGTTGGTACCTAAATTCTGATTCTCTTTCTGAGATTGATAACTAAATTTCAATTCTCATTTTGAGATCAATACCTAAATTCAGTTTCCTATCTCTTGAGGTCGGTACCTTAACTCTGTTTCCCTTTTTAAGATTAATACCTAAAGTTCAATTCTCAATTCGGGATCAGTACCTAAATTCTGATTCTTTTCTTTTGAGGTCGATACCTAAGTTTTTATTCTCTTTTTGTGATTGATACATAAATTTCAATTCCCATTTCGGGATCAATATCTAAATTCTGATTCCCTCCCTTCGAGGTTGGTACCTAAATTCTGATTCTTCTTTCGGGATTGATACTTAAATTTCAATTCTCATTTCAGGATCACTACCTAAATTTTGATTCCCCCCTTCATGGTTGGTGCCTAAATTCCAACTCTGTCTTTTCAGGATTGATACTTAAATTTTAATTCTCATCTCGAGGTCAGTACCTAAATTTTGATTCTCTCCCTTCGAGATTGGTACCTAAATTTTGACTCTCTTTTTGAGATTGATACATAAATGTCAATCTCCTTTCTGGATCAGTACTTAAATTTGGATTCCTATCTTTTAGGATCAGTACTTAAATATGTATTCCCTCCCTTTGAGGTTGGTACCTAAATTTCAACTCTCTTTTTTAGATTGATACATAAAAGTCAATTCTCCTTCCAGGATCAGTACGTAAATTCTAATTCCTATCTTTCAGGATTAGTACATATATTTTAATTCCCTCCCTTCAAGGTCGGTACCTAAATTCTTACTCTCTCTTTCGGGATTGATGCTTAAATTTCAATTCTCATATCGGGGTCAGTACCTAAATTTTGATTCCCTCCTTTCAGGATCAATACCTAAATTCCGATTCCTATCTTTTGAGGTCGGTACCAAAATTTTGATTTTCTTTTTAGGATTGATACCTAAATTTCAATTCCCATCTCGGGGTCAGCACGTAAATATTGTTTACCATTCACCAAAAACACTTGAAGCTTGAAAATTTGGAACCCACTCTCCAATCCCCAACAAGAATTCTGAATCCTTGATTTTTATCGAATGTTCATTTGCTAAATCCCCACCAGAAACAACTAGTACTTGATTCTACACTTTGTTCTAGGTTTGTTGACTTAGAATTCTGGGTTGATTTTGTTGATCTTATCAGTCAACACCAATACGCACCCAACACACCACACCTATTGGGTGTCCATTTTTTGGCCTCACTTTTGGTTGAGGTTTAGTATTCCCTCTTTAGTAGCCTAAGGTCTAGCCATAGGATTTTTCTATTGATTATTACTAGAAAATTAGAAAAGGAACCCTCACCTTTAGAAACTCTGAATTCTTTTATGCTCAACTTGAAGTTCCATATGCTGGTCCTAACCTCTAGCACTCAGTAGGTGGGGCCACTATAGAGGAAGCACAAGGGGAATCCTCATAGGACTGTTTGACTTTAAGGTTGACCCTGTGTGTTGGTCTGGAGCTTTTTCACTCACTTGCACTCACTTTTACCCACTTTCACTCACAACCTTAAAACCCAGATCTGTTGACTTTGATCCCTTGATCTTTTGGGAAGCTCATGTAGATGGTCCCCTAGACCAACTGGCCCTAGGCTAGGGTACAACTAAGACCAGTACATAGAGGACCTAAATAGAGATTTTATTGGTCCATAGCTCATATAAGGTGGTTGACACCCCAGTTATACAAAAATATACAACATGGCGTTTTGCCCCCAAATTCACCCAAATTACCTAAACACCCCCAAACCCCAAATTTGACCAAAATTCCCAAATTCCTCCAAAATACCCAAAATTATTCCAAAATCATCTAAAACTATTTGAAACTAGCCAAATTGCCCAAAACATCTCAAAAATTTCAAAGTTACCAACCAAAATACCTTCAAATTTGACAAAATTACAAAATACCGTTGGTGGCCTAAACTTTCATAAAACCTCAAAATCATTTCAAATGTCCCCAAAACCAATTTTAACCCTTTAGTTGAACCCAATTTGGCCAATTTGACCACTTTGATCAAAAAGCCCCAAATTTCTCTTGAAGGCCCAATTTCTCCAAATTTACCTCACATACCCATCAATTTAACCCCAATCCTCCCCAATTTCAATTCTAAACTCAAATTCATCTTTCATATGATCACTTTAAACCAAATCCACACCTAATTGACCCATGCTTTGAGCTCAATTTTGATCCAAATTAAACCCCCAATTTTGACCCTATGACTTAATCTCACCTAATTGAACCATATGATCCACTCAATTGATCCAATTTGAATACTAAATTCTTCCTAACAATCCTAAACATAAAATTGAACCTTCAATTGGCCTTGGTCAAGCCTCAATTTTACTCAATTTCAACCCACATTAAAAATCTCCAAATTTGCCCCAAATTAGCTATGTCTCCAAATTCCACCAAATTGAATGCCCTAACCCAAAAATTGACACCCAAATTATGTTGAAAACTCTTTATTACATTCCTCTAGACCATTTTAAACCATCAATTTTGACCTAACCCAACCTTAGCCTATCCCAAATTGACCAAATGCCCAAAATCCTTCAAATTGAACCTCCAAACCAATTTAAAATCACTCCAAATATTTCCTAAACTCCTCATGACAATCATATACATCAAACTAATCAACCATTTGAGCTCAATGTCATGGCTATCCTAACCCAAACCCAACTTCTAGCAATTTGACCCAAATTGAACCCCTTCACCTAAATTGACTTAATCAAACCAAATTGGTCAACCAAGGACCCCCACAACCACTATGCTCATCCTTCGGACTAGGCTGAACCACCCTAAATCTACTCAAGTGTGCTATGGACCAATGGGTCCCTAAATTAAGAGGCTTTATCCCATTTTTGGGCCTTAACCAATAAATCTCTTCCATCATCACTCCCTGGCTCACATGACCACCTGACCACCTCCCCTACTCTAGCCAGCAACCCTACTCACTGGAAAATGCCAAAATTGTGAGCCAATAGCCCTAAATCAAACCTAATTTCAACGCTAGAGGCTAGCTCATCCTAATTTCTCTTCAGATCTCCGCACCCCTCCATCTAAACATCTCTTTGCACCCATCAATTGGCACTGGTGGCCAACCCAAGCCCTTCTATTTAATCAGCTCCCTCCATGACTAAAGGGTATGTGTTCAAAATCCTTGGGGAAACTCTACAAAATCTCACCATAGACTCTCCAAGCATCCCTAAGCTTAATCCAACCATCTTCCCCCTCTGATTCCCATTGTGAGAGCCAAATTTTGAGCTCAAACTTTCATTTCAGATCTAGACATCACTCCAAAATCCACCAAACTCAAATTAATTGTGTACACACCATCCGTAGAGTAAGAGGAGTTGATTCCCTATAAAAGACTCCTTTGAGGCAACCTCTAGGATAGCTCTAGACCAACACATGAAATCCACCTTGGTTGAAATCATACCTAGACCATTCACCAGAGTTTGGGACTTCATCTAGAGGTTTGATGGACTCAATCAAAGCTACCACAACCATCTGATCAAGGCCTCCCATCTCAGACAAAGGTATTGAGCTCTAACCCTAACCCGAGCTTATTTTAACTCTTCATGTGTAATGACTTGATTTCATACTTGATTAACAATATAGATATGTTTGTCTTGAGTAGATGAACATTTAGAAATAAACTTCATGTGATTTGGTTAAGTCTAGGCAGAGATCTTAAGGTTTTAATGTGAACGGATTATGGGTTAGGTCATTTGAGGATGATGAACGGATGTTGTCCGATCACACGTGTATCCAATGGACGGAGGAGATCGAGCCGGACAGACTCTTGGTGCGTGAACCACGGGCTGCGTGGCATGCCTAGGTGGAAAGCACAACAAATGGGAGCGCTTCACGTGAGAGTTTGGAGCCACCGTAGGATGAGTTGGCGCCGCGTGGATAAGTAGAAAAATATGGATTTTTTTGAATTATTTTAAACGCCTCAATTTCAAAAATCTATTTCTTTCTCTAAAAAAATCAGAAAAATAAGAGAAAAATACCCTCTTTCTCAGTGAACAGAGAAGAATAATTTGGACCAAAAATAAAAATAATTTTCTTATTCCCTGATTTTTAATGAATTAAAGCACAACAAACATTGCTCACAATGGCCTGAAATTTTGATGGTTTGTTCCTCATGATAGAGACTATGTCCTCTGATTTTTTNACCCAGATCTGTTGACTTTGATCCCTTGATCTTTTGGGAAGCTCATGTAGATGGTCCCCTAGACCAACTGGCTGTAGGCTAGGGTACAGCTAAGACCAGTACATAGAGGACCTAAATAGGGATTTTATTGGTCCATAGCTCATATAAGGTGGTTGACACCCCAGTTATACAAAAATATACAACATGGCGTTTTGCCCCCAAATTCACCCAAAATACCTAAACACCCCCAAACCCCAAATTTGTCCAAAATTCCCAAATTCCTCCAAAATACCCAAAATTATTCAAAAATCGTCTAAAACTATTTGAAACTAGCCAAATTGCCCAAAACAACCCAAAAATTTTCAAAGTTACCAACCAAAATACCCTCAAATTTGACAAAATTACAAAAATACCGTTGGTGGCCTAAACTTTCATAAAACCTCAAAATCATTTCAAATGTCCCCAAAACCAACCAATTTGACCACTTTGATCAAAAAGCCCCAAATTTCTCTTGAAGGCCCAATTTCTCGAAATTTACCTCACATACCATCAATTTAACCCCAATCCTCCCCAATTTCAATTCTAAAATCAAATTCATCTTTCATATGATCACTTTAAACCAAATCCACACCTAATTGACCCATGCTTTGAGCTCAATTTTGATCCAAATTAAACTTCTAATTTTGACCCTATGACTTAATCTCACCTAATTGAACCATATGATCCACTCAATTGATCCAATTTGATTCCTAAATTCTTCCTAACAATCCTAAACATAAAATTGAACCTTCAATTGGCCTTGTTCAAGCCTCAATTTTACTCAATTTCAACCCACATTAAAAATCTCCAAATTTGCCCCAAATTGGCTATGTCTCCAAATTCCACCAAATTGAATGCCCTAACCCAAAAATTGACACCCAAATTATGTTGAAAACTCTTTATTACATTCCTCTAGACCATTTTAAACCATCAATTTTGACCTAACCCAACCTTAGCCTATCCTAAACTCAGGTCTAACCCAACACCCCCAAATTGACCAAATGCCCAAAATCCTTCAAATTGAACCTCCAAACCAATTTAAAATCACTCCAAATATTTCCTAAACTCCTCATGACAATCATATACACCAAACTAATCAACCAATTGAGCTCAATGCCATGGCTATCCTAACCCAAACCCAGCTTCTAGCAATTTGACCCAAACTGAACCCCTTCACCTAAATTGACTTAATCAAACCAAATTGGTCAACCAAGGACCCCCACAACCACTATGCTCATCTTTCAGACTAGGCTGAACCACCCTAAATCTACTCAAGTGTGCTATGGACCAATGGGTCCCTAAATTAAGAGGCTTTATCCCATTTTTGGGCCTTAACCAAGAAATCTCTTCCATCATCACTCCCTGGCTCACATGACCACCTGACCACCTCCCCTGCTCTAGCCAGCAACCCTACTCACTGGAAAATGCCAAAATTGTGAGCAATAGCCCTAAATCAAACCTAATTTCAACGCTAGAGGCTAGCTCATCCTAATTTCTCTTCAGATCTCCTCAGCCCTCCATCTAAACATCTCTTTGCACCCATCAGTTGGCACTGGTGGCCAGCCCAAGCCCTTCTATTTAATCAGCTCCCTCCATGGACAGAGGGTATGTGTTCAAAATCCTTTGGTAAACTCTACAAAATCTCACCAGAGACTCTCCAAGCATCCCTAAGCTTAATCTAACCATTTTCCCCCTCTGATTCCCATTGTGAGAGCCCAATTTTGAGCTCAAACTTTCATTTCAGATCTAGACATCACTCCAAAATCCACCAAACTCAAATTAATTGTGTACACACCATCCGTAGAGTAAGAGGAGTTGATTCCCTATAAAAGCCTCCTTTGAAGCAACCTCTAGGATAGCTCTAGACCAACACCTGAAATCCACCTTGGTTGAAATCATACCTAGACAATTCACCAGAGTTTGGGACTTCATCTAGAGGTTTGATGGACTCAATCAAAGCTACCACAACCATCTGATCAAGGCCTCCCATCTCAGACAAAGGTATTGAGCTCTAACCCTAACCCGAGCTTATTTTAACTCTTCATGTGTAATGACTTGATTTCATACTTGATTAACAATATAGATATGTTTGTCTTGAGTAGATGAACATTTAGAAATAAACTTCATGTGATTTGGTTGAGTTTAGGCAGAGATCTTAATGTTTTAATGTGAACGGATTATGGGTTAGGTCACTTGAGGACGATGAACGGATGTCGTCCGATCACACGTGTATCCAATGGACGGAGGAGATCGAGCCGGACAGACTATTGGTGCATGAACCGCGGGCTGCGTGGCATGCCTAGGTGGAAAGCACAACAAATGGGAGCGCTTCACGTGTGAGTTTGGAGCCACCGTAGGATGATTTGGCGTCGCGTGGATGAGTAGAACAATATGGATTTTTTTGAATTATTTTAAATGCCTGAATTTCAAAAATCTATTTCTTTCTCTAAAAAAATCATAAAAATAAAAGAAAAATTCCCTCTTTCTCAGTGAACAGAGAAGAATAATTTGGACCAAAAATAAAAGTAATTTTCTTATTCCTTGATTTTTAATGAATTAAAGCACAACAAACATTGCTCACAATGGCTTGAAATTTTGATGTTTTGTTCCTCATGATAGAGACTATGTCCTCTGAATTTTCCAAGGTCAGAGGTTATCTCTATGCTTCTAACCTTAATTTTCAAGCTAAGGTGACCATTTTGGCTATTTTAATTATATAAATTATAAGATCACTTGAAAAATTATGAGAATAGTTTTAGTAGGTTTCCTATGATCAAAGAAGCTTATAAAAAAATACCATGATAGCTTGAATAATTTTTTAAATTTCTATATTTACTTAAGTGTATATATTTTGCATTAATTTATGTAAAATATGTACTTATAAAAAATTGACAAAATTAATTCCACNCTATGATCAAAGAAGCTTATAAAAAAATACCATGATAGCTTGAATAATTTTTTAAATTTCTATATTTACTTAGTGTATATATTTTGCATTAATTTATGTAAAATATATACTTATAAAAAATTGACAAAATTAATTCCACATTGTGCATAGAAATCATATTTACTTACTGTAAAAATTTAAAAATTATTTGGCTTAGTTTAAGTGCTAAAATTGATTTTTAAAGAAACTTTGTATTTTTTGTACAAAAATAACNTGTAAAAATTTAAAAATTATTTGGCTTAGTTTAAGTACTAAAATTGATTTTTAAAGAAACTTTATATTTTTTGTACAAAAATAATTATAATAAATTAAATGAGCTTAGAAAAATCATGAATAATAGTTTTTTTGAGTTCCTTGTGATTAGGGGCATTTAATAAAAATAAAAAATATTTTTGTGAAAAAATGTCATTTTCAAAATTTATTTTGAATTAATAATAATTAAAATAATCAAAATTTTAAAAAATACAAAAAATGGTTCAAAATGTGTACAAATTTTCTCTGATCACTTAGAATTCATTAGAACTTTTTTCTTAATTTTTCTAAATTAAAAATAAATTTGAATGCTTAAAAATGAGTTTTCTTTATTTCNAACTATAATAAATTAAATGAGCTTAGAAAAATCATGAATAATAGTTTTTTTGAGTTCCTTGTGATTAGGGGCCATTAATAAAAATAAAAATTATTTTTGTGAAAAAATGTCATTTTCAAAATTTATTTTGAATTAAAAATAATTAAAATAATCAAAATTTTTAAAAATACAAAAAATGGTTCAAAATGTGTACAAATTTTCCTGATCACTTAGAATTCATTAGAACTTTTTTCTTAATTTTTCTAAATTAAAAATAAATTTGAATGCTTATAAATGAGTTTTCTCTATTTCCTCATTAAAATAATTATAATAAATAAATTAAAAATCATAAAAATACAAAAATTAATTGTATGAGTTTTCTAAACTCAGAGAAGTCTAATAAAAATATAAAAATATTTGTTGATAATTAAAACACTATTTTCTTTTTAATTAAATCATTAAAATTGATCCAAAATTAAATAATAATAATGAAAATTTAATTCAAAAAATCATGAAATTTTGCCTAAGTGTTTCTCTGACCTAAGGGAACCTCTAATAATTTTGTCATAAATAAAAATTTTATTTTAGATGGTTAAGTAAACCAATTTTCAAAACCTATTTCTTGAATTTAAAAACAACACAAAGAAAAACCACATTATCCTCCTCTGATATTTAAATTAACTCAAGGATATGCCACTCTGAATGCTTNTCCAAAATTAAATAATAATAATGAAAATTTAATTCAAAAAATCATGAAATTTTGCCTAAGTGTTTCTCTGACAGGGAACCTCTAATAATTTTGTCATAAATAAAAACTTTATTTTGGATGGTTAAATAAACCAATTTTCAAAACCCTATTTCTTGAATTTAGAAACAACACAAAGAAAAGCCACCTTATCCTCCTCTCATATTTAAATTAACTCAAGGATATGCGACTCTGAATGCTCAAGTCATTTGAGTTATGTTTAATGAGTCATGAGGTAAACTACCCCATGGGAAAAATAGTCATTTTAGATTTTGGTTGTTAATCAAAATTTAGGATTAAACAAGGGAAAATGAGAAATTTTGATCCTAATAAATATGATTGGATGATTGAAATACATTGGGACTAAAAGGTACGAACTCACTCACCACCTTTGCACAACATCAACAAGATCATAATTCTCCTAACCTTCATGACTTGGAAGTCAACTAAGTTCAAATGTTTCTTAAGTGATGAGCTCAAGATAAAAAAGATGATAAGTTACTAATCTTGAGCCTAAGATTGATGATGATGTGATCTTTCAATAAGAATACATATCACTTAAATCAAAATTTTGATAATCACCATTCCACCTATCACAATTATTAAGGGCTTAGTAGTGACATAGGCTTGATATCCACACTTAATTGATCAGATTTAGAAGATAACATGATTGGAAATTAACATCCTTAAACACTACAAGCCTGATCTTAATTGCGGGCACCATAATCTTAAATGGCTTAAACTTGCCTTAAAGGCACCCACTCACATAAATTTTAAAGGAAATATCAATTGATTAATTGGGTATCCTATTCTCAGGATAATTAAGTTGTTAAGTTTCACTGAGCAATGTGGTAGCACACTTCAACTTTGGATGATTAATGGAACAATATGATAAGCTTAAAATGAACTAGGAATATTTCAAGAGATCTTCAAAGTGGTTTAGGGTCATGCCTTGAGCATTTTGAAATCTATTGGACATTCTAAAGGGAAAATTTGAGTTGCCATATTTTTGTTCTAAAATCATCCACTTGGATCTTCTGAGATTCAATAAAGTCACAACTTGGGGTTTGGTAACTAAACCCTCATCTACTCCTGCAATTTAAATTCACTACAAAGTTACATATATGCTTTACAAGTACTACCTTTTTAGGTGGAGGAATGAGAAAAATTGACAGGTATGCTTTTAGATTATTGCATTTGCCTTTTTGTACTTCTTTCCTCAAGGTTGCATGTCAAACAATGATGTCACCCTGAATGAAAACCAAAACTGCTAGGATAACCGTAAAACCAAAACCAAAAATAAAAATCAATTAAGATAAAATTCACCACCACAACATACAAAATATAAGACAACTCAAAATTTAATCACAAACATCATAAAAAACCAAAATTGCAACTAAATTAAAACGTCTCTATTGGATGATCAAGAATCCCTTGGAAGAGGTAACCTACGGTTGCTAACGAGATTTCTCATGGTATAAATGAAAGTATGGAACTCATTAAGTTGAGCTTAGTAAATTCATTTGGACTAAGTGAATCCGAAAGAAAATAGTGGTGCTGGAACGAGGGAACCGTAGGATCCTAACCGGTGTCGCTCTAATCAACTTTAATATTCCCCATAAAATTTAAATAACCATAACCTTAGGAAATAATTGACTTTTCATCATGAGGCACACTCAAAAATGTGACTTCTAAAACATAATATTTCTCTCATCTCCTCAATTGACATTTTTAAAACTAGAACCTGCTACTTCATCGATGAACTTGGAGCTTTCCTTTGGGCAGCATTCTACACCAAGAGGATCTACAACACGCAAAAGGATCTACAACAACATATCTTCTCTTTAAATTTAAATAAAAAATACATAGGAATTTGAGGTTGTTTACTTATGCAACATAAATCCTCACTTTTCTTTTGGCTTTTGTATAGCTCTGCTGTACAATTTAAGCCCTAACTTGTCTTAGTATTCTGAGGTTTTCGTTTGTTATGACCTAAATCTTCATATCTTACAGGATATTTGTGTGATTATTTAACACGAATGTAAGACCTAAATAAATAAAATTTGCAGGAAGAAAACATTTAAATATTCCACCTCTAAATTGAAGCCAAACCATAGGGTAGCTTGAGAAGTCACCGAGGTTCTCCTCTGGATCTATGACATCCTCTCTCTTCCTTTAGATTCCATAAAATGCTCCAAAATTGAGCCATTTACCTTTAACACCTCTTTGTCTGAACTCATTGAAAAGTCCTATCCTTTTGACCTCTTTGAAGATAATATCCTCTAATTTTTATCGAGAGTTTTCTTAGGTAACTTAAGTTATCTAAGATGCAATTAACTATAGAGGCTTGCCCTTATAGGAAGCTTTTCCAAACCCAGGTTAATATAAACCCTGTTTAATTCTCTGTATTAAATAGAGGAACTTGTTGGCTTATAAATAAAAATGATTTTCACAGATCAAACATATGTCATATATTTCTTAGTTTATTTGATCGAGCCTCACCCTCAAGTCTTCTATTTATCTTTCAAGATTGATACATGGCTTGAAATAAAGTGCTCTTTCATTTAAAGTATGAAGGGTATGAGATCAGTTTGATTTCATATTTTTCTAAACATATATTTATATGTAAATTAAATGCCTTTCCAAAGCGAGCGACGATATTTTGAGTCTGGCGGCCGACAGCTTCTAACGGGCAACTCCTCAACTTTTAGTGCCGACAAGCGCCTTCATGAATGCCAACTTCATGAACTGAAAATGATTGTAAATCTCCCTTGATGCAATATTCTTGTCTTTGATTGTAACATTCCCTTGATGCAATATTCTTGTCCTTTGTAATATCAGATGCACTGATGTAGGGAAGATGGAACCAAGTTGTGCTCATGAATCCATTATTGACCAAGTAGAGCATTGAAAGAGGACTCGACGTCGATGATATGGAATTTAACTGTTGTTACTAATTTTCTAACTTTCATAAGCAGTGTAATCAATCCAAGGGCTCTTTCTCCCTTGTGATTAAATTTCTTAACATCATTTTATCGACTGTAAGCTCTTGAGCTTCAATATCCAAATATGCCAATATCCATAGACTTAGTAGGTTGAGTGATGCTTCAGGATCTACCAAAACTCTGGACAATACAAATCTACTGATATTAACAGAGATATAGAGCGATCAGTTATGGTCAAAAGTACCGAGCAAGAAGACTTCATCTGTGAAACTTATCCAAGTATGTTCCTTTAACGATCAAACTTCATCAGAGAATGTGCTAGCCAAAGCAAATCTTGGGGTCTAGCAAGGCAGCAACCAGAGTCTCTCTCATCTCCTTTGACAGGATTAGAGCATCATAAATGCTTAGTTTTGCTGTCAACCTCCTAAGATGAGCTAACATGCTATAATCTACTTTATATAATCCTCCAATCTTTACTTGGCTATGTAATTTTTCCACTGGCAGAGGTGGAGGTAACTTTTTTGAGTACTTATTTGTTTTTCTTTATCTACTGGAGCTAACCTAGTGGGTAATATATTTTCGGTCCTTAGGTTTATATTTGTGATTTCTTCTTCCTGAGATGTTGCAGGCAAAATTTCTAATATCTCTTCTTAATCGGAGATATCCAAGTTGATGGTGAGTGGTGTGCCATGATGCTCGAGGACTAGCTCCTCACTCCCAGTGAAATCGTAACCGGTATCGTCGATATCTTTTTCATCCTGGTTAACGGGCTCATCGGACTCAAGTATGATTTGAGGATTGAATTGGGAATTAAGATTAGAGTTAGATTAAGCAAAGTCAGTTATGTTTTAACTAGAAACAAAACATAGTTGAAATTATAATCATTATATTCATAACACCCTGGTGGGCAAAAAGAAAACCATACATGGTAAGGGGTTTGAGTATTTTTTTCCTTGAATCCAAGACAACCAATCTAACAGAGGCAGCCTGTATCCTACCCCCCTGCGCTATCAGTATTTTGGGTGGCATTATTCTCTTTCTCTTCTGGTTGTGTTGGTTTCTCTAACAAAATTTCCATCTCTAGCTGAGCAGGCTCTAGACTCTGAGCGGCTGCCTGAGCTGAAGCAATTTGAATTTGATATAGTATCTTCTTAGATGAATTTCTCCAAATGGTAATCCATCCCGTCCTTTTTTGAATATGGATCTATTAGAGTAATTGGCTTGACCAAAATCATATTTATAGATCCTCTTTCAGGTTTTTTCTAATTATTCTTTTGGGATTGTTATATTCCCTTTTTTAATATTTTTCTCGAGCCAATCCTTGAAATTGAAACATTCCTCTATAGTATGTCTAAGCATCCTGTGGTACAGGCAATAATTAGGCTGATCTTTCTTGTCAATCTACTCAGGTTTCTTTGGATCTGGATATCTGAACTCAAACTTCCTCATCAGACTTCTGAAAATTTTGGTTACAACTTCATCTTTGAAGGAATATACTACTTTGTTTCGTTCTGCAATGGTCAGACCCTTCTTATTTCTTGTTCGATATGATCCTCCTTGATGTGACTGCTGGCTAGACTGACTATATTATTGTGTTCCTTGTTGAACATGCTGTGATGATGTCTGGGAACCTTGAAGAGAATGTTCTGCCTGTATCTTCATTGGTTTCTTTCTCTTATCAACCGTTACCACTGTCCTGGAGTTCTTGAATATTCAGGCTATTTTGATCTATTTTGATTTGTCCTGAGAATTGATGTGTTTAACTTCCTTTTGTAGATTGTTAGCTTTACCGAGTAGCTTCTCAATGGACTTGATGGTGAGTCCCTTAAACATGAAAGCTATTGGATCATGGATGCTTTTGAGTAGGATTGGATTTTAAGTAGGAAATCAATCGCATGATGTTCTTGTAGCTAAGGTTCACATTTCATGCTAAGGTTTCTCCACCTCAAGATATAATCCACTAAAGGCTCATTTTGCTTTTGCCTTTTTATCACGAGATCTCCAATAGAAACATGATGCTGCGCTCCGGCAATTCTCTTTACAAATAGCTGTTATAACTCGTCGAATGTCTTCACTGATCTGTTAGGCAACTTGGCATACCAATCAAATGCTATTCTTGAAAGGCTACTGACAAACTGATAAAAAGCAAGGCTTTGTTACCTCCAGTATTGCCACAAATGGCTCAGAAACGGGCTATGTGCTGTCTTAGATTTCCAGTCTCGTCAAATATTTTAAAGTTTGGTGACACAAAACCCTTACGGTAGGGTACGACATCGAACTCCTCTGGGTAGGGTTTACCCTTTAAAATCAGTGCACCACCCTTAGATTGGGCTAATACCTCCTAAACTTATTCAACCTTTTGTTTAAATTTCTTTTATGGTATGACACTTTCGACAGATTCCTTCATTTGTTGAACATCTCTGTTAGCTGAGGCAACTTCCCTACTATCATTGATGATATGTATAATCTATGGTTGATTGACTTTTGGAGAAGCTAAAATTTGTGCTTGAGACTGTCCATGAACTGTAGCCATAGCAGCCATTGAAGTGGTCATCTCTTCCATCCTTTTCTCCATATGGCTGATTTGCTCATCCCTTAGTAGAACATCCCTACGCAAATCATCTACTATATTCCCTTCAATGGGATGTTGGGCGGCACGTAGATGTAGCGACTCTAGTGTTGATAACATAAATATCTATGAAGTCTTGATCTCGATAGTCGTTAGAGTAAAAATATTCATCATCATCATTAATAGAACCCTATGTTCTCGGGCTAACTCATAAATCTTGATGCTAAGCTTCTCAACCTTTTCTTTGATTATTGAACCTTGTGTCATCTTGAGGTCTGAGGGACTATGCTGAACTTCCTCCACTTGTTCATCTAGCTCGGTAGCAATAGCTGTGACGATTTCAGATACTTTGGACCCTTGCTTCATTGCATGATTTTGCCCTACGGTCTCACTGAACCGTATTGGTATGACAACCTTAGGTACCCATACCTTTTTCTTTGATGGTAATGTCTTGAGACGGGGTGTCTTAGTAGAGGCATCAGCATGTTAGAGAGAGGCATGCTCCTCATGGTGCAAACCAGATACAGTACCGGGTAACTTCTTCATATTTTCCTTACAAACTTTAGAAACATCCTTATGACTGGTAATTGGTAGAATTCTCGGACCCAGACATGACTTAATTGGTCAACGACCTGCAGGTCTTGGAGCAACGACAGTAGAATCAAGGGTGATAATGCTAGTTTAAACTCTGATTCCCATACGGAACTTAACGGGAATACGAGCAAGCAAAGTTTCAATTGATCTTTGATGTCGTTTAACATATCTGACATCTCATAGAATTAGTTTCTTTATGTGAGGGGATACTGCACATCCCACTCATTTAAGTAACTCACTGACTAAACAACCCTCTTTGGTAGCTAATCTCTAGAATACTGTACTGACTCGAGTAATAGGACTGGGCTTCTTCCTTTCCCCTCCATGTCCATGAGGCAATGGTAAAGTTGCAGCAATCTTCTGGATAATTTTGTACTCATCGGTTTCCATTAAGGGATGAAACCTACTCCCCCGCAGAAGCAGATATGTCTCCAACAATCCTAGTTCCTTCTGGTGAGGAATTTCATCAACAGACATTTCTTTAGAAATCTAGGCTTTAGCAGCCCTCCAGAACTTTTGACTGTAGTTTCTTTTTTGTGGCCGAGTTAATGGCACAGTTCTCGAACTCGATCTAATTTCAAACACTGATGGCAAGATGGTGAATCCTTGGATTGTATATTCAACGATCATGATCTATTTTACTTTAGCTTAAATGGGAACAAGAGGCCTAATAGGTGCCTTGGTGACAGTATTCTTTATCTTCTTATAAGAAGGGAAATCCTGAGGATAGTTCAGGCTGAACTCAGCTGACGACTCATAAATTTCTAAGTGGTAACTTACATTATGACAAAGGGATCTTTTCCTAGAACGACTTCAAGTTCATCAAATCCGGCTCCAAACTTGATGGTGGGGGCAACATTGCCATCATCACGGCTCGTCGGCAGGTTGCACAAGCTTGTAATTCTAGTGCGAGCACTAAAAATTAACAAAGGTCGATTCGTAGACTAGACAAGTCTTTATTTTAATTTTAGTTTGTGAAAAATATTTTAGAATTTAGTAAAAGAAACTTTGAAAACAACATAATTTAAATAATTATATAAAGAAGGTTCAACGAGCAAGCGTAGCATGACACAGTTCGATTTAATTTGCAAAATAGAAAATTAAACTCAAAGGGGAACAAAAAGGAAAGTAAAGTTTATGACCCAGTGCGGGACCAACTTCACAAAGAATATTGCTTGAGCGGAACTAGTCCACCAACACACCTATTGGGGGTCCAACTCCACACAAAAATTAAAAGTCCTAATGAACTTCTGAATCTCTCTATTCAAAGGTGATTGAATAGACGATCCTGAAGTCTAAAAGAGTTGACCACACTTACCCAAGAAAGAAATGGGTGAAGTATGCCAATAAAAGAATTGTAATTTGGTTCATAAGGGACATGAATACATTATCGATATATGAAAACAATATTCCTTGATTTAAATGGAGAGAGAAATTGGTCAATAGCAGAGTCACCAGAAGCGCTCGACACAGTTTTAGGGGGGGTCATGTTATGGAAGCTGTCGGTCGCCATAATTGAAATATTGACTCCCACTTCAGAGGGACATTTAATACACACACACACACACACACACACATACAAAATGGCAGCTAGACCAATTTTTGCTCTATTAGGGTATGGGCACTGATGGCTTTCTCTGGCGGGCACCGTGGAGCTTGGTGGAGGTACTGTGATCTTCTTCAAGGAGTTTTGCTGGCTTAGAGTGACATTTGGATGTTTCTTTTTGTTTGGAGCTTTCCCGAGAAAAAAAAGTTTTTGAAGTTTTGTTGCTGTTCCTTTGCTAGCTTGATTAACTTGCTGAACATGTTACTGTTCCAATGCTTTCCTGATCTGGTGACTGAGTATTTTAACTTGGGCTGGACTTCTTATTTTGGACTTTTATTGGCTTCTTGTTTTACTAGCAATTTTTTTTTTGCTGTGCTCCTAGTTTTCTATGCTTTTCCTATTTTATATTTTTGTTTTTTATCAATGGCTTCTCCCATTGATGTTGAAACCAATGCCCAGTGGACAAAGGCCACTTTTGCTGATGTAGGGGTGGAGGTCCCTCAGACTTTTGAGCATTTGGTATTTCCACAGAAGCTACATGATGCTGCTGTAGGTAGGGGAGTTTTCCCTTTTGTCAATCCTTTAGGGGAGAAGAAAGGGGAACCTGCCATCCTTTTCTCTACACAGAAGATTTATGATCTCAACGCATCTATCAAGTTCACTTTAATAGGAAAATTCCAATATGGTCACCCTAAGATGGAGTTTGTAAGGAGATATTTTGATGACTTAAAGATTAAGGGCTCATGGAGGTTGAGATTATTAGATGGGAGGCATCTGTTAATTACTCTTTTCACAGAGGAAGATTATGCTAGAGTTTTTGCTAAACGAACATTGGTTATTAATAGAGTCCATATGAAATTGATGAAGTGGACACCTAGTTTTGACCGTACTAAGGAACCTCCTATTGTTCCTATTTGGTTCAAATTCCCTAACCTTCCCATACAATTTTATCACCAAAATGTGTTGTTTAGCATCAGTAGAGTACTTGCCCTTTGAAAGTTGATGCTCCAACTTATAATATGGCAAGTCCTGCTGGTGCTAGAGTCCTTGTAGAAAGGGACATAACACGCCCAGATGTTGAAAGGGTTTGGATTGGAGCTGAAGAGGAAGGTTTCTGACAAAAGCATAGTGGTGGAACAAAAACCTATTTATTGTCACAATTGTAAAATGTTTGGCCACAACTTGGAGAAGTGATATAGACTTCATCCTCCCTCTAAAGAGAAGATTTCATTGGAGAAGACTACTGCTTCTAAGAATTTAGAAGCAGCAGAACAGGCAGAGATAAGAAGGGCTGAAGCTATAGTTATAGAAGTTGATACTACTGTAACTGGGACTGACCTGCCTATTGTTGATCGGATAAAAAATAATGTCATTTTCACTGACAATAGACTGCTGGAAACTACTATAAAAGATGACAACTTATTGAATATTAATCCTATTAGGATTGATGAGCCCACAATGAACATTTTAATAGATGTTTTAACTGATGAATGGCTGGTTAAGAGAAGAAATAAGAAAAAGAAAGGCAAATTAGATGGTTAACAGCCTTTGGGTGGGCCTCCAATGCCCAACCTAGGACTAGAGGGAAGGGGAGGACCTTTTCTCAATGATTAAGTTCTTGTGTTGGAATATCAAGGGTATTTCTCACCCCTCATCTCTCAAGAGATTACTACATCTTGTTAGAATTCATAAAGTTTGGTGTTTTGTTATTTTGGAACCCATGGTCACTAAGCATTCCCATAAAATTCTAAAAATTTTTCCCAAATTCACTCATGTTACTAATTCTAATAATAAGATTTTGTTCTTTGCTAGAGCTGAACTTAAGTGGACTGTACTGCAGAATCATTCTCAACTAATTCATATTCAATTTACTATTGGAGCTCAAGTTGGTTATGCAACTTTTATCTATGCTAGTAGCATTGCTCATCATCAGATTACTTTATGGTCTGACCTAATACAAATTGGGCAGTCTATTAATTATTTCTGGATTATTGGGGGAGATTTTAATTGTGTTTCATCTCCTGGGGAAAGAAGAAGTGGAAGACCCCCTTTATTATCTGCGATGAAAAGATTCAATGACTTTCTGGCTGATGTTTCTTTATTTAACTTGGGTTACCAAGGTTCAGAATTTACTTGGAGGAGGGGTTCCATGTGGGAAAGGCTAGACAAAATGTTAGGGAATTCTAGATGGCTTCAGACATTTCCTTTTACTATTATTTCTCACCTTGCCATGTATGGCTTTGATCATAGACCTTTTCTTTGCTCTATTCAAAATGCTGTGAGTCCCCAAAGATCTCCTTTCAGATTTCAAAATATGTGGATTCTCCATCCCAATTTTATTAGAGAAATTGCTAAGGTATAGAGGCATACTAATGCTGTTAATCCCTAGATCAAGCTTTGGCAACTGCAAAAGAAAGTGGCATCTCATCTACGACAATGTAATTGGAATACTTTTGGAAATATACATGAAAATTTGATTGCTAATTAGAATAAAGTTTTTAATATGGAAATTGGCGTTTAAAGGGGAGTTTTCTCTGAGTTTGATATGCACAAAGCTAATGAGGAACTTTTGATGCAAATTACTTATTCTGAAGATTTTCTGAAACAGAAGGCTGCAGTTGCCAAATTCACCGAGGGAGATAGAAAATCGAGCTTTTATCATGCTTGTATTAACCTTAGGAGAAAGAACAATATGATTTTATCTATCACTGATTCTACTAGCCACTGTTTGTCTGAAGTTGATGCTATTGCCCAAGATGTTGTTAGTCACTTTCAGGACCTTTTCAATGATCATCCAGCCTCTAGAACCCAGATAAATGCTAAGCTATTATCTGATTGTCAGGAGTATGTTAATAGGTTGGAGCTGAATAACATTCCTTTGTAGGGGTGAAATTAAAGCTACTTTAGACTCTATTGATGGCCAAAAGGTGGCTGGATCTGATGGCTTTACTGCTAACTTCTATAAGACCTCTTGGCCAATCATTTGTGGTGAATTTATAGCTGTAGTGCAAAATTTCTTTCAGGGGATAGATCCTCCTAGATATTTCACTGCTTTAACTATAGATCTGATTCAAAATATTTCTATCAGGAAAGGCTGGGGAGATTTTAGACCTATCAGCCTAACAAATGTTCTTTCTAAGGTAATCAACAAGATCATTGTTAATAGGCTCCAACCACATCTTCAGCAACTTATCAGTATTATTCAAGTAGCTTTTGTTAAAGGGAGGAATATCACTGAAAACATTTTGCTAGCTCAGGAGCTCTTGTTGGATTTGGACAGAAAATGTAGAGGCAGTAATATCATCTTCAAATTGGACATAAAAAAGACCTATGATACCATTAGCTGGGGTTATATTTTGGATACTCTGACTGCTAGGGGCTTCTCAGGGGATTTCACCAACCTTATCAGAAGATGGCTTACTGGCAATAATTATTCTATTCTAATTAACGGGCAAAGCCATCAATTCTTCACTGCTTCCAGGGGAGTCAAATAAGGAGACCCCTCCCACAATCTTTATTTTGGCAATGGATTATCTTTCAAGGCTTCTTAATCAAATGTTTGTTTCTTCACCTTATTTGAATTATCAACATAGATATAATATAAGTGTAAGTCTCCTATCATATGCAGATGATGTTATTTTTTTCTCAAAGGTCACAAAGACTGCTGTGAAGACCCTATATAAACAACTCAAAACACTTCCAACAGACTTTAGGTATGAGCCTAAACAAACAGAAATGTCAAATTATTTCCAGCTCACATACTCTTCCACAGATTAAGCATTGGATTGCCTAGTATACTAGTTTTAGCCTGGCCTCTTTTCCTATCAACTATCTTGGAGTTCAGTTAATTAAAGGCAAAACCAAGCAAATTCAGTTTAATACTGTTATTGACCAAATTTAAAATCAGCTACAATGTTGGACAAATTCCTTCCTTTCTTATGGAGGTAGAATTACCCTCCTCAAAAGCATCTTAACAGTCATTCCCTTATGCCCTTCAAATTTTCATAATGAAGAAAGGGACTCAAGTTCTATTGGGTAGAATTTTTAACAAATTCTTGTGGGCTGGACAGAAGCAACAATTCCATTGGTTATCTTGGCAAAAACTTTGTAAACCTCTTCATGCTGGTGGTTTGGGCTTCAAAGACTTCAAACGTCTTAGCCTTATCAATATTTGAAAACTTTGTATAAAGTTTAGAGCCCAAGACAGTCCTTGGGCACTCTTTATGAAAGGGAAATACTGCAGGTCAATTCATCCTAACCTGGCTAGCAAAAAACATGGGGATTTTAGGCTTTGGATCAAATTGCTGTAGGTCAGAACTCATGCTAAAGAGCTATTTATTTGGTAGCTTGGAGAGGGACAAATCAATTTTTGGTTTGATAATTGGACATGGAATGGGAAGAAACTGTCTTCTTCATACTCCAACCCCAATTTTCAGATAAAGGTGAAGGAGTTCTGGTTTGACAGTCAATGGAATTGCAATATGTTGAATACCATTATAAATGAAGAACAAATGCATTGGGTAAAGAATACCTCTTTGAACCCTGAGCAAAAGGATAAAAACAACAGTAAACAAGCTCCTTCACAGAAGCTTTCTGCATACATTTTTCAGAAATTGTACCAATGGCAACCTGTCTTGTTGGGGAAAACTATTTGGGGTAGGTGGTTAACACCTTCTATGTCTTTTTTCTGCTAGAGATTATGACAGTCTTTGCCACCTATTGATGATATTTTAAAAATGAAAGGGCTAAGGGGACCATCCTACTGCTATCTGTGTAAGGCTGAAGAAGAAAGTCCAGACCATTTATTTTTCTCTTGTGAATTTTCTCAAAGAATTTAGTCTGAGTTACTGAATCAGCTCAATATTGATACTATGAAAGCCAGCTGGGATAAATTTTTGTGCTGTTGGAAGGACTGGCTGGAAGTAAACCTGATAGTCATTCCTTGTATTGTTGCCTGGTTCATCTGGATGTGTAGGAATCAAGCCAAGTTTGAAAACACTAAACCTATGAGTAAATCTGTGGTGTTTAATTGCACTTCCTATATGCAAAAAACTGCTAAATACTAAAAGTTTCCCAATGTTTTCAAACATTAGGTGCTTGAAAAGAGTGACAAGCAGATTTGTAAGCCTACTTTGGTCCTTTGGACCCCCCTCCAGCTGGTTGGCTCAAGGTCAATACTGATGTGAGTTTTTCTAAAGAGTCTTCTGGTGTTGGGGGTGTTTTCAGAAACTCCCAAGGGCATTGTATCCTGTACTTTTCCTCCCCATCTTGGGCTGATGATGCACTGGAAACTGAAATGATAGCCATTTATTGGGCCATAAACCTTGCTTATCTCTGTAACATCAAAAATCTGATTTTAGAATCTGACTCCAACACTTGTATCAGGATTCTTCATAAAGAAGAAGCTCCCCCTTGGAATATTCTCAGGTGGATAAATAAGATTAAGGTTTTTGTGAACAATGGTAGAGTGAAATTTCAACATATTCTTAGAGAAGGCAATAGTTCAGCTCATTGTTTGGCTTCCATGGGGAGAAATACTTAACTAATCTCTGTAGGAAGGATTCCTCCAACACAGCTAGCTTTTCTTTTACATGGGGATAGTCTGCTCATTCCTTACCTTCATTCTAAGTAATGGCCTTATATATATATATATATACTTGTGAATCNCACAGCTAGCTTTTCTTTTACATGGGGATAGTCTGCTCATTCCTTACCTTCATTCTAAGTAATGGCCTTATAAATATATATATATATATATGTATATATATATATGTATATATATATATACCTCCACACTTTTTTCTTGTGTAAGCTGTTATATATATATTTGATTATACATACATACATATATATATACATACATATATATATATATATATATATATATATAACATTTTGGTACTTTGTGTTCCTTCTTCTTTTAGTGGGGCTTATTTTCCCCAACTTTTGTAATCCCTTTTATCTACTAACTTGTAAGGAGCCATAAATTGCTCTTTATGACAAAAGAAATGTATATATATATATATATATATATATATATATATATATATATATATATATATATATAAGGATGGTGGCAGCTCTGGTAGCTCTGCTAGGGTTTCCCTTATGGAGATTCTTCACTGCTGGCTGTGAGTTGGAGGTGGAGAAGGTGTTTTTATGCTCTTTTGAGAGTCTATTTGGAGCTTCTCTTGTGTTGGGCTCCCTGTTTTTCATGATTTTTTGTTTCATGGGTTCTAGATTTTTAAATTTGGAAGCACTGTTCCATTGATTTTTAGGGCATTTCTTCCTGATTTTTTGTGGTTCTTGTGGCTGTGCTTCCCTCTTGCTTCTAAGTAGTTTTTATTTATTTAGTTTTGGCTGCTGTGGTTGCTGCTCTCAGCTTTTTTGAAGGTGGAACAAGACTTCCATTTTCAGTTCTTTTGTTACTCCTTCCATGGCTTCACCAATAGACATTGAAACCAATGCTTCGTGGACTAAGGCCACCTATGCAGGGGTAGTTGGCCAATCTACTGATACTCTCTAAGACCCAGATATGTTAGTTTTCCCCCAAGCATTTCATGATATTGTTGTTGGAAAGGGAGATTGCCCATGTATCCATTATTTGGGCACTAAATAAGGAGAACCAACTATTTTAATCTCACAAAAAGAAATTATCTCTTTGAATGAAGAAGTTAAGCTTGCACTTGTTGGCAAGTTTCAGTTGGGGCATCCTAAAATGGAACTTGTAAGAAATTATTTTGATTCTCTAAAATTTATAGGTGCCTAGAAAATAGGTCTACTTGATGGTAGACATTTACTCATACAACTTTCAGTTGAAGAGGACTATGCTAGACTCTTTGCCAATCAACCTCTACCAATTGCAAGAACCACCATGAAGATTTTGAAATGGACACCTGGCTTTGACCCTAGCAAAGAGCCACCTGTGGTTCCCCTTTGGTTCAAATTTCCTGGTCTCCCTCTCCTATTTTTTAACTTGAATGCTTTGTTTAATATTGGTTGTGCTCTTGGCAGGCCTCTAAAGGTTGATGCCCCCACATACAACAAGGCCAGAGCTGCTTTGGCTAGAATCCTGATTGAAAGAGACATCACCCTTCTAAAATTGAAAAGAATCTGGATTGGATCTGAGGAGGAAGGATTTTGGCAGGAAGTTGTGCTTGAGCAAAGACCATATTACTGTCAGCATTGTAAAATGATTTGGCATACCAGCGATAGGTGTTATAGGCTGCACCCTCCCTCTAAAAGTATCCCTCCCACTAGGGAGAAAGCTACTGCACAAGATCCACCATTACCAAATCTTACCTCTTTGGCTGTGGTACCCCACCATGAGGAAGTTGGAGGTGTTTTCTTGGATACTTCTCAAAGTTCCACCACTCCCTTTGATTCTAATGCTCCCTCTTCTGCCTCCCTTAGAGTTTTATGGGAAGAACTCAATAATGTGACTATTATTACCCTTTAAACTGCTCACCTAGTGGTGGAATTGATGAAAAAAAAATGCTTCATTAACTGATACTAAAGATCTGAAGGCCCCTGATGAAGAAAGAATTGTTGAAATGAAAAACCTATTTCAGGAGGACTGACAAGTACACACATCTAAGAGGGAAAAGAAACATGCTATTGAAGTAAAAAAAAACAACAAATTGGTGCTACTACAATGGCTACTGAAGGCAAGGTGCAGGTTGGTCCATCTTCTCCTTCTTCTAGAGGAAGAACTAGATCAAGATCTCAACCCTCACTTCACCTTAGTTCCCCCAATGATTAGCCTTTTATGTTGGTACATATGGGGCATTGCCCATCTTCAATCTCAAAAAGGACTGATACATCTTAAGGAAAATTATAACTTATGGTGTTTTATTATTCTTGAGCCTATGGTTCTTAGTAACCTTCAGAGATGTTTAGTAATTTTCCTGGCTTCTTTCAGTATGCTACCCCTCAGAGATTCTCCATCCCTGATGTACCTCACCTTCAGCCTTCTCATCAACCCACTCAACTCCAACCCCCCTTCTTACTCCCTACCTTAAACTCTCCTAGTCCTGATATCCCCTCCTTTTAGCATATCCACTTTTTCCTTCAACCTTTTCCACTCTCAAGTCCTTCTATACCTGCTGACACCTGTACTGCTACAGATTTAGCAACCAATTTTATTTTTATTGGGCCTGGGGAGATGGTTTATCCTGGGGAGCCATACCATGTAATTTTCATCTGTGAAGATACATTTCCACTTCTAATTCATTCCCTTGTTGCATATTGGGAAGTTCTAAGAAGCAGGAGAAGGAAAAACTGTTCCACTGCATTTACTCATCTTTTCTCTGACAAAGGTGACTGAATCTGTTCTTAACCAGGCCTTGACAAGGCAGTCATGGGGATCTTCATTTACCTCTTTTGATTAAATTATTGTGTTGGAATATTAGGGGGATTTCTGATCCACATTCCCTGATCAATATTAAAAACTTATCTAAGAAACATAAGCTATTTTTCTTTGCAATTTTGGAACCTTTGGTTCACAACACTCCTAACAGAATCGTTAAGAAGTTCCCTTAGTTTCTGTTTCTGACTAATTCCAATAATAAAATTTGCTTTTATATGGAAAGAGGTCAATCTACAACTTTTAGAAAATCATCCCCAGTTCTTACATGTATCTTTGCAGTGAGATTTTCTGTAGACTATGGCTACTTTTGTATATGCAGGCAGTTCATCAAGAAATAAAATGTTACTTTGGCAGCATCTTCATCATAATAAACTTTCAGCTAATGGGCCTTGGCATATTGGCGGGGATTTTAATAGTGTGGCTAGATTGAATGAAAAATGGGGAGGGAAACCTGTTGATTTAAATCAGATGCAGGCTTTCTCTGACAACATTAGAACTGCTGATCTTTCTGAATTACCTCATCTAGGACCACTCGATACCTGGAAAAGAGGTAAGCTCCATGAAAGAATAGACATATTTCTTGTAAACCATGCTTGGCTTGAGACTAACCTCCACACCAATGTTTCACACCTTCCTTATACCTGTTCAGACCATAGACCTCTTTTGATATTTGTTTCCCCCACTCAAGCCTCCTCCATCCCCAGATTTAGATTTTTCAATGTCTAGTTGGAACACCATGATTTTCTCCCCTTTCTCCAATCTGTCTGGATTCCTGATAATTCCCTTCCCCCCTGGATCAGACTGTGGAAAGTTCAGAAGTCTGTGGCAAAACATTTAAAATCATGGAACTGGAATTGTTTTGGAAATTTTACAACTAAAGTTGAGGAGGCTGAACATGCTATTAAGAAGACTGAATTGGAACTTCAATTGGGCATTTCAGATGAACAATCCCTTGTTACTTCTAATGCCAACTTGTTTAGAGCTATTTACTGGGAAGAATTGTTCTACAAACAGAAGGCAAATTTAAAAACATTTGTAGATGGAGATAGAAATACTAAATTCTACCATGCTTGCATCAAACAAAGGAGACACTCTAATACAATCTTGAAGATCAAGGATAATAAGGGTTGTTGCATTCAAGATCCTAATCAAATTCCCTTAAATGCTATCAATCATTTTCAGACTCTATTGTCTCAGCTTGATGTTTCAAACCTTCAACACTTCAATCCAACCCTTCTTAATGACAGATTTACTGAAACAAGCAAGCTGGATCTTACCTTTATCCCTTATGAAGAGGAAATTTGGCAAGCACTGTGCTCCATTGATGGGGACAAGGTAGCTGGAGCTAATGGTTTTACCTCTACATTTTATAAAAAAGCTTGGTCTATAGTAAAGAGGTAGGTTGTGGAAGCTATTCAATTTTTTTTAGTGGAGCTGATATGCCAAAACATTTTACGATGTCTACTATTACCTTAATTCCAAAGGGTGATCATAAATCTTGCTGGGATCACTTCAGCCCTATCTCTCTCACAACTGTACTATCAAAGCTCATTGGCAAACTACTGGTTTTTAGATTAAAGCCCCATCTGGCTTTGTCGATTGCCCCTAACCAATCTGCTTTTGTTGCAGGTAGACAGATAACAGTTAATGTTTTGCTCACCCAAGAGCTTCTAATGGATATTGAATGGCCTTGTAGAGCAAGAAACCTTATGTACAAGCTTGACTTATCCAAGGCCTATGACACTATAAACTAGAAGTTCATTTTGAAAGTTCTCCAAGCTAGAGGCTTTAATGATCATTTCTGTCAGCTGATTCAAAGGTGGCTTCAGAACAACTACTATACTACCTAGTGAATGGTAATTCTCATGGACCATTTCAAGCTTCTAGAGGCATCAAACAGGGATACCCCCTTTCTCCTTACATTTTTATCTTGGCTATGGATTATCTTTCTAGGCTTCTAAATTAGCATTTTTCTGAATAGGAGCACCTCAGATTTGCTAATAAAGCTAATTTCTCTATAAGCCATTTATGCTATGCAGATGATGTAATTTTGTTTTCTAATGCTTCTAAACCAGTAGTAAAGAAGGTGTATCAACTTTTGGATCACTTCCACCAACTCTCTAGCCTCTCTCTGATTCACAACAAATGTCAATTAATTTTTAACAAAAAAGCTCACTTCAGCCTACAAGAATTGGATTAAAGATTAGATTGGATTCAGATTTGCTGCCTGCGCTCTTCTTTATTCTGGTGTCCAATTAGTCAAGGGGAGAAGAAGGCGGTCCCAATTTGATGAGATGGTATCCAAAGTCTCCAAACTAATTTCTTGCTGGACTAATGCATATCTCTCACTGGGTGGAAAATGAACTTTGGTAAAAAGCATCTTATCTTCTTTCCCTATGTATATAATGAAAATGTTGAAAATGAAAAAGAGTACCCAAAAAACTTTGGAGTCATGCTAAAAAAATTTTTGTTGGAGGGCATCACAAATAATTTCACTGGTTTAGATGGGAGAAGCTATGCCTCTCTCTTTCTGCTGGAGGTTTAGACATTAAATCCTTCCAGCAATTACACCATGTTTTCTATTGCAAATAATGGATCAAGTTTAGAGATCAAATCTCATTGTAGGCCAAATTTATGATGTTTAAGTACTGCAAACACTCCCATCCAGTGACCACTCTCAAGAAACTCAGGGATTTAAGAATTTGGACTGAGCTTTTTTAAAGTCAAAATTGATGCTGAAGATTTATTCATTTTGGATGTTGGGGAAGGAAAAGTTGACTTATGGCTTGATAATTGGTTACTTGTTGGCAAGCATCATTCCTCCACAACTCCTGACCCCACATTCAGTCTCTCAATTCAGAAGTGTTGGTTAAATCAACGATGGAACAAAGACTTGCTGGGTACAATGGTGGATCTTGAACAACTGCACCAAATCACCCAACTCCCTGTCACCCCCCAAATACCTCACAAAATTGTTACTAGGAATCCCCATCACATCTCTCTTACTAAATATGATTATTGCACTTTGTACCAATGGCCTTCTCAGGTATGGGGCCTACGTAGGTGAAATTTTTTAACCCTTCTATGTCCTTATTTGCTCAGAGATGTTTTCACAAAATCATTCCTACTGATGACATCCTTAAACTAAAAGGGTTAAAGGGCCCTTCAAGGTGTTATCTTTGCTGCCAACAGGAGGAATCTTTCTCACATCTCTTTTTCTCCTATCCCACTGCTAAGGAAGTCTGCTTACTTGTTATTATTAGGCTTAACCTCCCACATCAACTTATCTACTGTGATAACTTTCCTGAAAGCTGGAAATAATGGAAAGATAATCAGGCTGAACTCCTTCCTTTCATCATTACTTGGTTCCTTTAGACGGCAAGAAATGGTAATAAATATGAAGGATGTTCTACCAATTCTGCTCAAATCAGCATCAACTGTCACTCCTATATTTTCAAGATCATTAACTTCATGGGATATAATGTAAAAAATTATGAGTGGTCATGTAATAAGGATCCTCACAGCTCTCTCCCTTCTCCTTTCAGCATCACATTAATCCATTGGTGGAAACCTATGCAACCTTGGATCAAGATCAATACTGATGGCAGTTTTAAGAGGAACAATGCTGGCATTGGGGTGATATTCAGGAACCATACTGGGAAGAGCCTTTTATATTTTCATTCTCTTATTTTGGCCATTAATGCATTGCATGCTGAAACCCAAGCTGTTGCTTGGTCTATTAAAATTGCTGCAGCCATGGGTTGGAAAAATTTACACTTAGAGCTTGACTCTTCTTGGTTGGTTTAAGCTTTCAAGGACTAACTGCCTCCCCCTTGGTTCCTTGCCTCACTTCTCAAGCAGATCACCAACTTGATTTCCACTTACAACCTACAAATTCTTTGGAGCCACATCCTTAGAGAAGGCAACAAATGTGCTAACTGGATGACTACTAAGGGTGCTTCATCATTTGGTCCAAAGATTGATATACTTCCTTCTTTAGAGCTTGCTTTTTTGATAAGGGGAGACCTTTATTCTCTACCTTATATCAAANAGGGATTTTAATAGTGTGGCTAGATTGAATGAAAAATGGGGAGGGAAACCTGTTGATTTAAATCAGATGCAGACTTTCTCTGACAACATTAGAACTACTGATCTTTCTGAATTACCTCATCTAGGACCACTTGATACCTGAAAAAGAGGTAAGCTCCATGAAAGAATAGACAGATTTCTTGTAAACCATGCTTGGCTTGAGACTAACCGCCACACCAATGTTTCACACCTTCCCTATACCTGTTCAGACCATAGACCTCTTTTGATATCTGTTTCCCCCACTCAAGCCTCCTCCATCCCCAGATTTAGATTTTTCAATGTCTAGTTGGAATACCATGATTTTCTCCCCTTTCTCCAATCTGTCTGGATTCCTGATAATTCCCTTCCCCCCTGGATCAGACTGTGGAAAGTTCAGAAGTCTATGGCAAAACATTTAAAATCATGGAACTGGAATTGTTTTGGCAATTTTACAACTAAAGTTGAGGAGGCTGAACAGGCTGTTAAGAAGACTAAATTGGAACTTCAATTGGGCATTTCAGATGAACAATTCCTTGTTACTTCTAATGCCAACTTGCTTAGAGCTATTTACTGGGAAGAATTGTTCTACAAACAGAAGGCAAATTTAAAAACATTTGTAGATGGAGATAGAAATACTAAATTCTACCATGCTTGCATCAAACAAAGGAGACACTCTAATACAATCTTGAAGATCAAGGATAATAATGGTTGTTGCATTCAAGATCCTAATCAAATTCCCTTAAATGCTATCAATCATTTTCAGACTCTATTGTCTCAGCTTGATGTTTCAAACCTTCAACACTTCAATCCAGCCCTTCTTAATGACAGATTTACTGAAACAAGCAACCTGGATCTTACCTTTATCCCTTATGAAGAGGAAATTTGGCAAGCACAATGCTCCATTGATGGGGACAAGGTAGCTGGAGCTAATGGTTTTACTTCTACATTTTATAAAAAAGCTTGGTCTATAGTAAAGAGGTAGGTTGTGGAAGCTATTCAAATTTTTTTAGTGGAGCTGATATGCTAAAACATNTATATATATATATATATATAAGGATGGTGGCAGCTCTGGTAGCTCTGCTAGGGTTTCCCTTATGGAGATTCTTCACTGCTGGCTGTGAGTTGGAGGTGGAGAAGGTGTTTTTATGCTCTTTTGAGAGTCTATTTGGAGCTTCTCTTGTGTTGGGCTCCCTGTTTTTCATGATTTTTTGTTTCATGGGTTCTAGATTTTTAAATTTGGAAGCACTGTTCCATTGATTTTTAGGGCATTTCNAATTGCTCTTTATGGCAAAAGAAATATATATATATATATATATATATATATATAAGGATGGTGGCAGCGCTGGTAGCTCTGCTAGGGTTTCCCTTATGGAGATTATTCACTGCTGGCTGTGAGTTGGAGGTGGAGAAGGTGTTTTTATGCTCTTTGAGAGTCTATTTGGAGCTTCTCTTGTGTTGGGCTCCCTGTTTGTCATGATTTTTTATTTCATGGGTTCTAGATTTTTAAATTTGGAAGCACTGTTCCATTGATTTTTAGGGCATTTATTCCTGATTTTTTGTGGTTCTTGTGGCTGTGCTTCCCTCTTGCTTCTAAGTAGTTTTTATTTATTTAGTTTTGGCTGCTGTGGTTGCTGCTCTCAGCTTTTTTGAAGGTGGAACAAGACTTCCATTTTCAGTTCTTTTGTTACTCCTTCCATGGCTTCACCAATAGACATTAAAACTAATGTTTANTTTTGAAGGTGGAACAAGACTTCCATTTTCAGTTCTTTTGTTACTCCTTCCATGGCTTCACCAATAGACATTGAAACCAATGCTTCGTGGACTAAGGCCACCTATGCAGGGGTAGTTGGCCAATCTACTGATACTCTCTAAGACCCAGATATGTTAGTTTTCCCCCAAGCATTTCATGATATTGTTGTTGGAAAGGGAGATTGCCCATGTATCCATTATTTGGGCACTAAATAAGGAGAACCAACTATTTTAATCTCACAAAAAGAAATTATCTCTTTGAATGAAGAAGTTAAGCTTGCACTTGTTGGCAAGTTTCAGTTGGGGCATCCTAAAATGGAACTTGTAAGAAATTATTTTGATTCTCTAAAATTTATAGGTGCCTAGAAAATAGGTCTACTTGATGGTAGACATTTACTCATACAACTTTCAGTTGAAGAGGACTATGCTAGACTCTTTGCCAATCAACCTCTACCAATTGCAAGAACCACCATGAAGATTTTGAAATGGACACCTGGCTTTGACCCTAGCAAAGAGCCACCTGTGGTTCCCCTTTGGTTCAAATTTCCTGGTCTCCCTCTCCTATTTTTTAACTTGAATGCTTTGTTTAATATTGGTTGTGCTCTTGGCAGGCCTCTAAAGGTTGATTCCCCCACATACAACAAGGTCAGAGCTGCTTTGGCTAGAATCCTGATTGAAAGAGACATCACCCTTCTAAAATTGAAAAGAATCTGGACTGGATCTGAGGAGGAAGGATTTTTGCAGGAAGTTGTGCTTGAGCAAAGACCATATTACTGTCAGCATTGTAAAATGATTTGGCATACCAGCGATAGGTGTTATAGGCTGCACCCTCCCTCTAAAAGTATCCCTCCCACTAGGGAGAAAGCTACTGCACAAGATCCACCATTACCAAATCTTACCCCTTTGGCTGTGGTACCCCACCATGAGGAAGTTGGAGGTGTTTTCTTGGATACTTCTCAAAGTTCCACCACTCTCTTTGATTCTAATGCTCCTTCTTCTGCCTCCCTTAGAGTTTTATGGGAAGAACTCAATAATGTGACTATTATTACCCCTTTAAACTGCTCACCTATTGGTGGAATGGATGAAAAAAAAATGCTTCATTAACTTATACTAAAGATTTGAAGGCCCCTGATGAAGAAAGAATTGTTGAAATGAAACAGCTATTTCAAGAGGACTGACAAGTACACACATCTAAGAGGGAAAAGAAACAGGCTACTGAAGTAAAAAAACAACAAATTGGTGCTACCACAATGGCTACTAAAGGCAAGGTGAAGGTTGGTCCATCTCCTCCTTCTTATAGAGGAAGAACTAGATCAAGATCTCAGCCCTCACTTCACATTAGTTCCCCCAATGATTAGCCTTTTATGTTGGTACATATGGGGCATTGCCCATCCTCAATCTCAAAAAAGACTGATACATCTTAAGGAAAATTATAACTTATGGTGTTTTATTATTCTTGAGCCTATGGTTCTTAGTAACCTTCAGAGATGTTTAGTAATTTTCCTTGCTTCTTTCATTATGCTACCCCTCAGAGATTCTCCATCCCTGATGTACCTCACCTTCAGCCTTCTCATCAACCCACTCAACTCCAACCCCCCTCCTTACTCCCTACCTCAAACTCTCCTAGTCCTGATATCCACTCCTTTTAGCATATCCACTTTTTCCTTCAACCTTTTCCACTCTCAAGTCCTTCTATACCTGCTGACACCTCTACTGCTACAGATTTAGCAACCAATTTTGTTTTTATTGGGCCTAGGGAGATGGTTTATCCTGGGGAGCCATACCATGTAATTTTCATCTGTGAAGATACATTTCCACTTCTAAGTCAGTCCCTTGTTGCATATTGGGAAGTTCTAAGAAGCAGGAGAAGGAAAAAATGTTCCACTGCATTTACTCATCTTTTCTCAGACAAGGTGACTGAATCTGTTCTTAACCAGGCCTTGACAAGGCAGTCATGGGGATCTTTATTTACCTCTTATGATTAAATTATTGTGTTGGATATTAGGGGGATTTCTGATCCACATTCCCTGATCAATATTAAAAACTTATCTAAGAAACATAAGCTATTTTTCTTTGCCATTTTGGAACCTTTGGTTCACAACACTCCTAACAGAATCGTTAAGAAGTTCCCTTAGTTTCTGTTTCTGACTAATTCCAATAATAAAATTTGGCTTTTATATGGAAAGAGGTCAATCTACAGCTTTTAGAAAATCATCCCCAGTTCTTACATGTATCTTTGCAGTGGGATTTTCTTCAGACTATGGCTACTTTTGTATATGCAGGAAGTTCATCAAGAAATAAAATGTTACTTTGGCAGCATCTTCATCATAATAAACTTTCAGCTAATGGGCCTTGACATATTGGCAGGGATTTTAATAGTGTGGCTAGATTGAATGAAAAATGGGGAGGGAAACCTGTTGATTTAAATCAGATGCAGGCTTTCTCTGACAACATTAGAACTGCTGATCTTTCTGAATTACCTCATCTAGGACCACTCGATACCTGGAAAAGAGGTAAGCTCCATGAAAGAATAGACATATTTCTTGTAAACCATGCTTGGCTTGAGACTAACCTCCACACCAATGTTTCACACCTTCCTTATACCTGTTCAGACCATAGACCTCTTTTGATATTTGTTTCCCCCACTCAAGCCTCCTCCATCCCCAGATTTAGATTTTTCAATGTCTAGTTGGAACACCATGATTTTCTCCCCTTTCTCCAATCTGTCTGGATTCCTGATAATTCCCTTCCCCCCTGGATCAGACTGTGGAAAGTTCAGAAGTCTGTGGCAAAACATTTAAAATCATGGAACTGGAATTGTTTTGGAAATTTTACAACTAAAGTTGAGGAGGCTGAACATGCTATTAAGAAGACTGAATTGGAACTTCAATTGGGCATTTCAGATGAACAATCCCTTGTTACTTCTAATGCCAACTTGTTTAGAGCTATTTACTGGGAAGAATTGTTCTACAAACAGAAGGCAAATTTAAAAACATTTGTAGATGGAGATAGAAATACTAAATTCTACCATGCTTGCATCAAACAAAGGAGACACTCTAATACAATCTTGAAGATCAAGGATAATAATGGTTGTTGCATTCAAGATCCTAATCAAATTCCCTTAAATGCTATCAATCATTTTCAGACTCTATTGTCTCAGCTTGATGTTTCAAACCTTCAACACTTCAATCCAACCCTTCTTAATGACAGATTTACTGAAACAAGCAAGCTGGATCTTACCTTTATCCCTTATGAAGAGGAAATTTGGCAAGCACTGTGCTCCATTGATGGGGACAAGGTAGCTGGAGCTAATGGTTTTACCTCTACATTTTATAAAAAAGCTTGGTCTATAGTAAAGAGGTAGGTTGTGGAAGCTATTCAATTTTTTTTAGTGGAGCTGATATGCCAAAACATTTTACGATGTCTACTATTACCTTAATTCCAAAGGGTGATCATAAATCTTGCTGGGATCACTTCAGGCCTATCTCTCTCACAACTGTACTATCAAAGCTCATCGGCAAACTACTGGTTTTTAGATTAAAGCCCCATCTGGCTTTGTCGATTGCCCCTAACCAATCTGCTTTTGTTGCAGGTAGACAGATAACAGTTAATGTTTTGCTCACCCAAGAGCTTCTAATGGATATTGAATGGCCTTGTAGAGCAAGAAACCTTATGTACAAGCTTGACTTATCCAAGGCCTATGACACTATAAACTAGAAGTTCATTTTGAAAGTTCTCAAAGCTAGAGGCTTTAATGATCATTTATGTCAGCTGATTCAAAGGTGGCTTCAGAACAACTACTATACGACCTAGTGAATGGTAATTCTCATGGACTATTTCAAGCTTCCAGAGGCATCAAACAGGGATACCCCCTTTCTCCTTACATTTTTATCTTGGCTATGGATTATCTTTCTAGGCTTCTAAATTAGCAGTTTTCTAAATAGGAGCACCTTAGATTTTCTAATAAAGCTAATTTCTCTATAGGCCATTTATGCTATGCAAATGATGTAATTTTGTTTTCTAATGCTTCTAAACCAGTATTAAAGAAGGTGTATCAACTTTTGGATCACTTCCACCAACTCTCTAGCCTCTCTTTGATTCATAACAAATGTCAACTAATTTTTAACAAAAAAGCTCACTTCAGCCTCCAAGAATTGGATTAAAGATTATATTGGATTCAGATCTGTTACATGTTCTCTTCTTTATTCTGGTGTCCAATTAGTCAAGGGGAGAAGAAGGCAGTCCCAATTTGATGAGATGGTATCCAAAGTCTCCAAACAAATTTCTTGCTGGACTAATGCATATCTCTCACTGGGTGGAAAATGCACTTTGGTAAAAAGCATCTTATCTTCTTTCCCTATGTATATAATGAAAATGTTGGAAATGAAAAAGAGTACCCAAAAAACTTTGGAGTCATGCTAAAAAAATTTTTGTGGGAGGGCATCACAAACAATTTCACTGGTTTAGATGGGAGAAGCTATGCCTCTCTCTTTCTGCTGCAGGTTTAGACATTAAATCCTTCCAGCAATTACACCATGTTTTCTATTGCAAATAATGGATCAAGTTTAGAGATCAAATCTCATTGTAGGCCAAATTTATGATGTTTAAGTACTGCAAACACTCCCATCCAGTGACCACTTTCAAGAAACTCGGGGATTCAAGAATTTGGACTGAGCTTTATAAAGTCAAAACTGATGCTGAGGATTTATTCATTTTGGATGTTGGGGAAGGAAAAGTTGACTTATGGCTTGATAATTAGTTACTTGATGGCAAGCGTCATTCCTCCACAACTCCTGACCCCACCTTCAGTCTCTCAATTCAGAAGTGTTGGTTAAATCAACAATGGAATAAAGACTTGCTGACTACAATGGTGGATCTTGAACAACTGCACCAAATCACCCAACTCCCTGTCACCCCCCAAATACCTCACAGAATTGTTACTAGGAATCCTCATCACATCTCTCTTACTAAATATGCTTATTGCACTTTGTACCAATGGACTTCTCAAGTATGGGGCCTATGTAGGTGAAAATTTTTAACAGTTCTATGTCTTTATTTGCTCAGAGATGTTTTCACAAAATCATTCCTACTGATGACATCCTTAAACTAAAAGGGTTAAAGGGCCCTTGAAGGTGTTATCTTTGCTGCCAACAGGAGGAATCTTTCTCACATCTCTTTTTCTCCTATCCCACTTTTAAGGAAGTCTGCTTACATGTTATTACTAGGTTTAACCTCCCACATCAACTTATCTACTGTGACAACTTCCCTGACAGCTAAAAATAATGGAAAGATAATCAGGCTGAACTCCTTCCTTTTATCATTACTTGGTTCCTTTAGATGGCAAGAAATGGTAATAAATATGAAGGATGTTCTACCAATTCTGCTCAAATCAGCATCAACTGTCACTCCTATATTTTCAAGTTCATTAACTTCATGGGATATAATGTAAAAAATTATAAGTGGTCATGTAATAAGGATCCTCACAGCTCTCTCCCTTCTCCTTTCAGCATCACATTAAATTATTGGTGGAAACCTATGCAACCTTGGATCAAGATCAATACTGATGGCAGTTTTAAGAGGAACAGTGCTGACATTGGGGTGATATTTAAGAACCATACTGGGAAGATTTATATTTTCATTCTCTTATTTTGGCCATTAATGCATTGCATGCTGAAACCCAAGCTGTTGCTTGGTCTATTAAAATTGCTGCAGCCATGGGCTGGAAAAATTTACACTTAGAGCTTGACTCTTCTTGGCTGGTTTAAGCTTTCAAGGACTAACTCCCTCCCCCTTGGTTCCTTACCTCCCTTCTTTAGCAGATCACCAACTTGATTTCCACTTACAACCTACAAATTCTTTGGAGCCACATCCTTAGAGAAGGCAACAAATTTGTGCTAATTGGCTGACTACTAAGGGTGCTTCATCATTTGGTCCAAAGATTGATATACTTCCTCCTTTAGAGCTTGCTTTTTTGATAAGGGGAGACCTTTATTCTCTACCTTATATCAGATGTGCTTCATTTTCCCCAACTTAATGAAATCTTAGTATTTTGTTTATGTATATATATATATATATATATGAAATTAAACCAATCTCATATTTTTCATAATTTAAATGAAAGAGTTCCGCACCTTAAGCTATGTGTGCCTCTCGAAAGATGGACACATAGCTTGATGGTGAGGTTCAATCAAATAAACTCTGAATTATATGACATCCGTTTGGCCTGCAAAACCATTTTATTATAAGACGACAAGTTCCCCTATTTAATATGAAAAATAAATAGGGCTTATATTAAGCTGGGCTCTTGAAATTTTCCTATATGGGCAAGCCCCTATAGTTAATTACATTTTAGATAATCGGAATCACCTAAGAAAACTCTCAATAAAACTTAAGGGATATTATCTTCAAAGAGTTCAAAGGAATAGTAATTTTCAACAAGATTGGACAATGAGGTGTGAGATGAGAATGACTCGAATTTGGAACATATTATGGAATCCAAAGGAAGAGAGACTATGGGATGTCACAGATCTTAAGGAGAACCTTAGTGACTTCCCAAGCTATCATAGGGTTTGGTTTCAATTTAGAGGAGAAATATTTGAATGTTTCATTCTGCCGGTTTTATTAATTATGGCTTACATTTGTGTGAACTGATCACACAAAATAACCTAGAAGATGTGAGGATTTAGGTCATGATGAACGACAACCCAAGAATCCTAAAATAGGATAGGGCTTATATTATATAGCGGATTCATACAAATGACTAAAAAAGTTGAGAAATTATGTCACACTAGGCGAACAACCTCAAAGTTCTATGACTTGTTATTTAATTATATATAATGGTTTAGTTGGTTTAGATATGTTTTGCTATTGAAGATGGTTGTGCTACCCACAATGCTAGCTCCAAGCTCCTCATCGTGGCGAGTTTAAGTTTTCTAATGTGTCAAGTCATGATGTCAAATCAAGTGTTTCCTAAGAATCTGTTTATTTAATTATTATGGGGAATGTTAAAGTTGATTAAAGCGACACCGGTTAGGAACGTAAGGTTCCTTCATTCTGACACCACTATTTTTCTTCGGATTCACTTAGTTCAAATGAATTTACTAAACTCAACTTAATGAGTTCCATACTTTTTTTAGAGCATGGGAAATCTCATTAGCAACCGTAGGTTACCTTCTTCGAGGGATTCTTGATTATTTGATAGATATGTTTTAATTTAGTTGCAATTTTTGTTTCGTTTTATTTATGATTAAATTTTGAGTTGTCTTATATATTGACTGTTGTGGTGGTGAATTTTATCTTATTTAATTTTTAGTTTTTTTTTAACATGCATGGTGACCTTAAACATGCAAGCAAGAAACAGGAGATACAAAAAGGTAAATACAATAACTTAAAAGCGTGCCAGTTGATTCTTCTTGCTCCTCCACTAGAAAGGTTTGCTTTGACAATATGTATATAATTTTGCAATGAATTCAAATTGCAAGAATAGATGAAGGTATAGCTACCAAACCCTAAGTTATGACTTTGTTGAGTCTCAGAAGATCTTAGTGGATGATTTTAGACCAAAATATAGAAAGTTCAAATTGTTCATCAAAATATTCAAGAGATTTCAAAGTGCTCGGAGCTTGACCCTAAATAACTTTGAAGATTTCTTGAAATATTTTGAGTTCATTTTGAACTTATCATATCATTTTATTAATCATCCAAGGTTAATCTAAGGTTATCCCATTGCTCAAGGAAACTTGATGTTTTATTTATCCAAAGGCTAGGACACTTAATTAATCAATTGATATTTCATTTAAGAGTTATGTCGGTGGGTGCCCCTAAGGCAGATCTGAGTCATTAAATGTTTTGGTACCCACAGTTAAAATTGGGCTTGTAGTGTAGAAAAAATGCTAACTATCAATCATGTTATCTTCTAAATCCTATCAAATGAGTTTAAATGTCAAGCATAGGTCACTACCAAGCCCTGAACAATCATAACAGGTGAAATGGTAACTAGCAAAATTTGATTTAAATGACATGCATTCTTATTGAAAGATCACATTGTCATCATTTATGGGCTTAAAATTAATGAAATATTATCTTCCTAACTCGAATTCATCACTTGAGAATCATTTAATTTTGATGGACTTCTAAGTCATGATAATTAAGGAAATTACAACTTTGTTCTTATTATAGAAATGATGGCAAGTGAGTTCCTACCTTTTAATCCCATTGTATTTCAATCACCCAAACATGTTCATTAGGATCAAAATTATTACCCATTTTCCCTTTGTTAATCCTAAATTTTGATTAAGGTACCAAAATCTAGAGTTAACTCTTTGCCTTTGGAGCTCTTCACCTCATAACTCATCAATCAAAATTCAAACAACTTTGAGAATTTTTAGATTTTCCTATCTGTGGATCAATTAAAACATTCGAGGAGCTAACTTTTTGGGCAACCTTATACAACAACAATCTGCAACAACACATCTCTCCTTAGAATTAAAAAAACNTTCCGCACCTTAAGCTATGTGTGCCTCTCGAAAGATGGACACATAGCTTGATGGTGAGGTTCAATCAAATAAGCTCTGAAATATATGACATCCATTTGGCCTGCAAAACCATTTTATTATAAGACGATAAGTTCCCCTATTTAATATGAAAAATAAATAGAGCTTATATTAAGCTGGGTTCTTGAAATTTTCCTATATGGGCAAGCCCCTATAGTTAATTACATTTTAGATAATCGGAATCACCTAAGAAAACTCTCAATAAAACTTAAGGGATATTATCTTCAAAGAGTTCAAAGGAATAGTAATTTTCAACAAGATTGGACAATGAGGTGTGAAATGGGAATGACTCAAATTTGGAACATATTATGGAATCCAAAGGAAGAAGACTATGGGATGTCACAGATCTTAAGGAGAACCTCAGTGACTTTCCAAGACATCCTAGGGTTTGGTTTCAATTTAGAGGAGAAATATTTGAATGTTTCATTCTACCGGTTTTATTAATTATGGCTTACATTTGTGTGAACTGATCACACAAATAGCCTAGAAGATGTGAGGATTTAGGTCATGATGAACGACAATCCAAGAATCCTAAAATAGGATAGGGCTTATATTATATAGCAGATCCATACAAAAGACTAAAAAAGTTGAGAAATTATGTCACACTAGGCGAACATCAAAGTCCTATGACTTGTTATTTAATTATAAATAATGGTTTAGTTGGTTTAGATATGTTTTGCTATTAAAGATGGTCGTGCTACCCACAATGCTAGCTCCAAGCTCCTCATCGTGGGGAGTTTAAGTTTTCTAATGTGTCAAGTCATGATGTCAAATCAAGTGTTTCCTAAGAATCTGTTTATTTAATTATTATGGGGAATGTTAAAGTTGATTAAAGCGACACTAGTTAGGAACGTAAGGTTCCTTAATTCTGGCACCACTATTTTTCTTCGGATTCACTTAGTTCAAATGAATTGACTAAACTCAACTTAATGAGTTCCATGCTTTTATTTAGAGCATGGGAAATCTCATTAGCAACCGTAGGTTACCTTCTTCGAGGGATTCTTGATTATCTGATAGATATGTTTTAATTTAGTTGCAATTTTTGTTTCGTTTTGTTTATGATTAAATTTTGAGTTGTCTTATATATTGACTATTGTGGTGGTGAATTTTATCTTATTTAATTTTTAGTTTTTTTTTAACATGCATGGTGACCTTAAGCATGCAAGCAAGAAATAGGAGATACAAAAGGTAAATACAATAACTTAAAAGCGTACCAGTTGATTCTTCTTGCTCCTCCACTAGAAAGGTTTGCTTTGACAAAATGTATATAATTTTGCAATGAATTCAAATTGCAAGAGTAGATGAAGGTATAGCTACCAAACCCTAAGTTATGACTTTTTTGAGTCTCAGAAGATCTTAGTGGATGATTTTAGACCAAAATATAGAAAGTTCAAATTGTCCATCAAAATATTCAAGAGATTTCAAAGTGCTCGGAGCTTGACCCTAAATAACTTTGAAGATTTCTTGAAATATTTTGAGTTCATTTTGAACTTATCATATCATTTTATTAATCATCCAAGGTTAATCTAAGGTTATCCCATTGTTCAAGGAAACTTGATGTTTTATTTATCCAAAGGCTAGGACACTCAATTAATTAATTGATATTTCATTTAAGAGTTATGTCGGTGGGTGCCCCTAAGGAAGATCTGAGTCATTAAATGTTTTGGTACCCATAGTTAAAATTGGGCTTGTAGTGTAGAAAAAATGCTAACCATCAATCATGTTATCTTCTAAATCCTATCAAATGATTTTAAATGTCAAGCATAGGTCACTACCAAACCCTGAACAATCATAACAGGTGAAATGGTAACTAGCAAAATTTTGATTTAAATGACATGCATTCTTATTGAAAGATCACATTGTCATCATTTATGGGCTTAAAATTAAGGAAATATTATCTTCTTAACTCGAATTCATCACTTGAGAATCATTTAATTTTGATTGACTTCCAAGTCACAATAATTAAGGAAATTACAACTTTGTTCTTATTATAGAAATGATGGCAAGTGAGTTCCTACCTTTTAATCCCATTGTATTTCAATCACCCAAACATGTTCATTAGGATCAAATTTTATTACCCATTTTCCCTTTGTTAATCCTAAATTTTGATTAAGTTACCAAAATCTAAAGTTAACTCTTTGCCTTTGGAGCTCTTCACCTCATAACTCATTAATCAAAATTCAAACAACTTTGAGAATTTTTAGATTTTCCTATCCGTGGATCAATTAAAACATTCGAGGAGCTAACTTTTTGGGCAACCCTATACAACAACAATCTGCAACAACACATCTTTCCTTAGAATTAAAAAAAAAGTTATAGGAATTTGAGGTTGTCCGCCTAGTGCGACATAAATCCTCAACACATCTTTAGGCCTTTGTATGACTTTGCTATACAATTGATGCCCTAACTAATTTTAGGGCAACAATATTTTTGTTCATCACGACCTAAACCATCACAACTTCCAGTATGCCATCATCTCACATAAATGTACGCTCTAATTAACAAATTTGGCAAGATGTAACATTTAAATAATTCTTCTCTCTAAAACTGAATCCAAACCATAAGATTGCTTGGGAAGTCATCGAGGATCTTCTCTGAATCCATGACATCACCTAGCTCTTCTTCCTTTGGATTCCAAAATAAAATGTTTCAAATTTGAGTCATTTCCATTTCACACCTCTTTATGCAATCCTTGAAAAGTCCTACCTTAAAATTCTTGAAGACAATATTCCCTGATCTAAATCAAGGGTTTTCTTAGGTGACTTTGGTTATCTAAGATACAATTAACTATAGGGGCTTGCACTTATAGGAAACTCGATTTAATTTTTTATATTAAATAGGGAAACATGTCAGTCAACATAAGAAATGGTAAATGGATGTCGTAAATTATTTAGTTTATTTAATCGAGCACCTCAAGCAAGTGGTGTATCTATCCTTCGAGGTAGATATATTGCTTGANGTCCGCCTAGTGCGACATAAATCCTCAACACATCTTTAGGCCTTTGTATGACTTTGCTATACAATTGATGCCTTAACTCATTTTAGGGCACCAATATTTTTGTTCATCATGACCTAAACCCTCACAACTTCCAGTATGCCATCGTCTTACATAAATGTACGCTCTAATTGATAAATTTGGCAAGATGCAACATTTAAATAATTCTTCTCTCTGAAACTGAAGCCAAACCATAGGATTGCTTTGGAAGTCATCGAGGTTCCTCTCTGAATCCATGACATCCCCTAGCTCTTCTTCCTTTGGATTCCAAAATAAAATATTTCAAATTTGAGTCATTCCCATTTCACACCTCTTTATCCGATCCTTGAAAACTCCTACCCCTTAAAATTCTTGAAGACAATATTCGTTGATCTAAATCAAGGGTTTTCTTAGGTGACTTCGGTTATCTAAGATGCAATTAACTATAGGGGCTTGCACTTATAGGAAACTCGATTTAATTTTTTATATTAAATAGTGGAACATGTCAGTCAACATAATTAATGGTAAATGGATGTCGTAAATTATTTAGTTTATTTAATCGAGCACCTCAAGCAAGTGATGTATCTATCATTTGAGGTAGATATATTGCTTGCGGTATTGTTCTCGTTCATTTGAACTATTGCAGATATGAGATTGGTTTGATCTCGTATTTTAAAAAATTAAAATATTACTTTTTCTAAATTATATATATAAATTAAATTAAACATCTTGTAAAACCGTTTGTCGGGATATCCATTCCGGTGACCGATAATTTCTGACTTTTAACNTATTGTTCTCGTTCATTTGAACTATTGCAGATATGAGATTGGTTTGATCTCGTATTTTAAAAAATTAAAATACTACTTTTTCCAAATTATATATATAAATTAAATTAAACATCTTGTAAAACCGGTCGTCGGGATATCCATTCCGGTGACCGACAATTTCTGACTTTTAAAGACCAACACACTTGCATATCCATGTGCATTTGATGTATGGTCTATTACATGGGATGTCTCTTTTAAAATGAGTTATGTAAAGTATGAATTTTGTAGCGCTCTCAATTTGATCTTTAAAATGCATGAAATTACAAAATTTTATTGGCATGTGATTGAGTACTAAATTTCACGTGAAAGTAATAGCTAATTTTGATGTATGCATTTCTGAACNAAGTATGAATTTTGTAGCGCTCTCAATTTGATCTTTAAAATGCATGAAATTACAAAATTTTATTGGCATGTGGTTGAGTACTAAATTTCACGTGAAAGTAATAGCTAATTTTGATGTATGCATTTCTGAATATGCATGAAACTATAAAATTTGTTTGTATGCAATTTGATATTAAAATTTCATGTGAAAATTTACATTTTAACATTTGAATTTCCAACTTTAGTTTCTAAAGACAAATTTTGCTTATTGCATATGCTTTCATAATTGTGAAAATCTCTTTGACTTATTTCTTATGTTGTTGAATTAATAATGAAAAAAATTATTTTTTTCAGCATTTGAGCTTGTTGGCATCTAGCATGTATAGGAGTCATGTGACATTTTGCATATCATATCATGCTTTGATTGTGTCTTTGATTTGCATGTCAATATTTGGTTGCCTCTCAGGTGGGGTTGTAATCTCTTCCTTGGTGTCTTATACCCGATGCAACAAAACATGACATCATTTGTGTATTTTGTATCATATAGTGCAACATATGCATGTCATTTGCATGAGCATATGGGTTACCTCTCGGAAGAGGTGTAATCTCCACTAGGGTGTCTTTTACCTGATGCACCCAAATTGTGTCATATGAGTGCAAAATCTTTTACATTTGTACTTTCATACCTAGCACCGAGCCTATGACCTAAGAAGCAACACTTGGAATGGCTTGATTTTCCATCAAATTAGATAGAGTTCACTCCTTGAATGTCTTCACTTTCATTTCTACGTGCATTTGATGTGTGATCTATAGCATGAGATGTTTGTTTTAAAATGATGTATGTAAAATAAGATTTTTTTGTGTTTACAGTTTGAATTTTAATAATGGAAAACATTACATAATTGTTTTACATGTTATTAAGCATTTGCATATGAATGTAATGCCGAATTTTGATTTGTGTATTTCTATATATGCATGAAAATAAATAATTTATTTTTGTGGAGTTTGATATTAGACGTACATGTAAAAAATTACATTTGAGCATCTAAATTTTCAACTTTAGTTTGTAAAAGCATATTTGGCCTAATGTACATGCATTTGTATGTGTGAAAATCTTTTTGACTTCATTCTTATGTTGTTAAATTCATAATGCATGAAAATTGTATGTTTGCACGTTTGTGCTTGTTGGCATCTAGCATGTATTGGAGTCATGTGAGATGTGTTTATATCATAACATGCTTTGTTTGTAATTTTAATTTGCATGTGGATATTTGGTTGCCTCTCGGTCAAAGTATATTCTCCCCCTGAGTGTCTTGTACTCGATACAACCAAACTTGATACATTTGTGCATGTTCTATCATAAAGCACATCATGTGCTTGCCATTTACATAAGAATTCAAGTTACCTCTCAGAAGGTGTAATCTCCCCTATGATATCTTGTATCTGATGTAACCAAATTGTGTGTTATATGAGTATGACATGTTTTGTGTTTGCACTTGAACACTTAATGCTCTTATCATTAAGCATCACCATGACTAGTGAATGACATTCTTGAGATTGCTAACTTATCTAGCACTAGCTGATGCACAAAAAATATATGCATTTTTAGACCCATATTTTATACACATTTTTGGTGATATTGCACTTTAATGGAAGTTATTTTTATGTTTTCTTGCAGGTTGTTGAATTTTAGGACTTAAAGCAAAAAGAAAGAAATTTGGAGCAAAAATGAAGAAGTTGAAATTTGTTCAGCGCCGACGGCNTATTGCACTTTAATGGAAGTTATTTTTATGTTTTCTTGCAGGTTGTTGAATTTTAGGACTTAAAGCAAAAAGGAAGAAATTTGGAGCAAAAATGAAGAAGTTGAAATTTGTTCAGTGCCGACGGTGCCAGAAGCAGTGCCGACGATGCTGTTTGATAGAGAGGACAAATTTAATTACAAGACACTGGCGCCGACGACGCCAATGTCGGTTCAGCTTTGATTTCTAGAAGATTTGATGATTCTAGACATATTTTTGAAGAGTTTTTGGAGGCACCTATTAGAGAACCAACTCTAGGCTTTATTTGGGGCCAAAATTGATCAGAAAGGAGACTCTTCTTGCTATTTCATCCCCTCCATTCAACCTTCTACACATAACACATTCTTCCATTTTTCATTCCACAACCATTTAGAGTCTATTGTTTTTATAATTAGAGTTTTGTGGAGAGATTAAGTGTGAACTCTTCTCTAAGAGTGTTGGAGAAGGAGAAAAGTGAGAGATTTCTTCTTCCTTCATTTTTTAGAAGAGGCTACAAGGGATTTTCTTTGCGAAAGAGTTTCAGATAATTGTTGTTTGTTTATTAGTGTTGTATGAACTTTGTTTTATATATATGTTGATCTCACTTTTGGTTGAAGTTTAGTTTTTCCGCTTTAGTAGCCTATGGTCTAGCCATAGGACTTTCCTTTTGACTATTCTTAGAAAATTAGAAAAGGAACTCTCACCATTAGAAATTCCAAACTGTCCTCTACTCAACTTGAAGTTCCACATATTGATCATAAACTCTAGCACTTAGTAGGTGGGGTCATTATGGGGGAACCCCAAGATGAGTCACTCTTAGGATTGCTGGACATTAGGGTTGACTTTGGGTGTTGTTCTAGGGCTTAAGGTACATATTTGTACTCACAATCGCTCACAATCCTAAACTTAAACTTCTAGGCTTTGGTCCCTTGATACTTTTGGGAGACTTATGTAGGTGGTCCCCTAAACCCACCAGCCCTAGGCTAGGGTTTAGCTAAGACCACCATATAGAGGACCCAAAATGGGGTTTCCATTGGTCCATGGCTTTTTGATGGTGTTTGGCACTCCAACTCTACCAAGATACCCAACCCAGCCTTTTGCCCCTAAACTCCCCCAAATTACATAAATACCCTTGGGACCCCAAGTTTGGCTAAAATTCCCAAATTTATCCAAAATACCCAAATAGGTTTAAAAATCATTTCAAACACCTTGAAAACACCCAAACTACCCAAAATCACCAAAATTTCCAAATTACCAAAATACCCCTCCTTAGACCAAAATTCCAAAAATTCCGAAAAAATCCCAAAAATTCCCAAAACCTCTCAAATATTCCCAATTTCGTTTACCTCAACTACCACATGACCCAATTTGGCCAATTTGACCATCTTTGACCAAAATTGCCCTTTAAAGACCCATTTTTCCCCAAATCTACCTCAAATGTCTATCAAATTGGTCTCAATTTCCCCTAATTTCAATTATAAACTCAAATTTACCCTTGATATGACCAATATAGACCAAATACAAGCCTAATTTGTCCATCATTTGAGCCCAATTTTGATTTGGATCAAAGCTCCAATTTTGGCCACAGGACCTAATCTCATCAAATTGAATGCCTTAACCCCAAAATTGGCACCCAATTTATGTTGAAAACTCTTCATGAGATCCCTATTGACCACTTAAAATAATCAAATTGAACCTGACCCAAGGCTAGCCCAACCTAGACCCAAACTTAGCCCAATATGCCCAAATTGATCAAACTTCAAAATTCCTCCAAATTGATTATCCAATTGAACTCAAAAGCACTTTCATCCTTCACCAAAGTTGTACTTATGATCATATAAACCAAATGAAACATTTATTTGGGCCAATTAACATGGCTATCCTAGCCAAAACTAAAATTTTGGTCATTTGCACTCACTTGGACCCATGCACCAAATGTGGCCTAACCACCCTAAAGCCATCAAATTAACTCCACCACAACCATTGGTTGGACCCTAAGACTGAGCAAATAACAATCTAACCCAAGCTAGATGAGCCATGGACCAAGGGTCCCTCAAATGAAGGGATTTGATTTCCATTTTTGCTTAGGCTTAAGATATCTTTGCCAAAATAATACCTCATTACATTAAATTGCTGTGACATATTCCCTTGGGTTCCCTAAGCTCCTAGCCACCTCACCCTGCCATGGCGGGCCGGCCTAGTAGCTAGAGAAGCTAAAACCAAGGGCCACCATCTCTTAAATTTTACCCAAATCAAACCCAGAGGCCACCTCACTCAAATCAAATGATAGAGCTCCTCTGTCCTCCACCTAAGCATCACAATACACCCAAACAGTGGCCCTGAGAGCCACCCTTAGCCATTTTTATAAAAACGCACCTCCACGACCATGAGAGGGGTGCTAAAAATTTCTTAGAGAGACTTCCCCAATCGATCCCAAAGCCTCTTTGAGAACTCCTCAGTGCAATCCAACCACCACATTACCCTGAATCTCTTTGTCAGAGCACAAATTTGAGCTCGAATCTCTGCCTAAAATAAGGACGAGCTCTCCACACTTCTACACTCCAAAAAAATCAAATTAAACTCACCCACACCTTCACCAATGTGAGAGAAGGAAAAGCCCCATCAAATCCCCTTCTACAGAGACCTAGCATATCTGAAGGCCAACACCTGAAATCCACCTTGGTCGAATTCCTATCTAGGCTTTGCACCATAGCCAAAGGCTTAATCCATGGCCTCCTTAGATCCCAACAAATATGCCGAGCATCTCTAATCAAAGCTTCCCTTCCCAGAGCCAAGGTATTGAATCTCTCCTCTTCCCAAACCTAGTTTGATTCTCCAATTGATTAGGCTTAACTTAATTGCATGATTACTGTATGGATATGTTCGTCTCACTTAGACGAGTCCATAGAATCAAACTCGAAGTGATTTGGTTGAGTCTAGGCCGAGATTTTAGGGTTTTAGTGTGGACGGACACAGGATCACTCTATTGGGGATGATGACATGGTGCCGTCCGATCGCGTGTGTATCGGATGGATGAAGGAGATCAAGCCGGACAACTCTTCCTCACATGAACCGCGGGTCGAGTCAACGACTACGTGGATGGTGACATCCAACTAGAGCGCGCCACACGTGCCTTCAGAGCTGACGAGGATGCAGTCAGCGCCGCGTGTTTAAATAGAAAAATAGGTTTTTTCTTATTTAAATAAATAGCCCTAACTTTAAAAAATCATATCCTGGTGTAGAAAAATCATAAAATCAAAATAAAAATATTCTCTTACTCAGTGAATACAAGAGAACAATGTGGAAATGATTTCAAGTCCATTTGATGCATATATTATTTTTAATTAATTATACACTGATTTTGAATATTTTTATTCTCCATGCATGTAGGAATATCACAATTGCTTGAAATTTTAGCATGTTGTTGCCTCTATCTTAGGGAACATCCTCTGATTTTTCCAAAGTTAGAGAAAGTCCCTAGACAAAGATCCATATTTTTCAAGTTTATGTCTATTATTTGCATAAATTAATGATGAAATTAGCATGTTGTTTAGAAAATTTTAAGAAAATTTTGGAAGATTCACTATGACTAGAGGACCCTTTGAAAATAATTTCATGAGTTAAGTCATTAAGAATGCACTTAATCTTCACCAAACCTAAAACATAAAGAAAATTAATTTTGGGTAACATAAACATCTAAATGACTTAATTTTTAATCTCCACTAAAATTTAAAATATAGAGAACTCCCCATAAACATTTCAAAACATTTGGAGTTCATTTAATATCTCAAATTGATTTTTCAAGTTAATTAGATTTTTTGGCACTAAAATGATTTTTAATAATTAATTATAACTTGAAAAGTTATAAAACTTGGTTTTTGGAGTTCTATGTGATCATAAGAATTTTATAAAAATAAATTTGAAGTAAAAATAAAAACTTCATTTTTAGCCTATTTTAAATATTTACAATAATTAAAAAATGATAAAAATCACAAAAATAATAAAATTCATAGAAATGTTCTAAATTGTTCTCTAAGCACTTGGGAACAATTAAAATATTTTTTCTGATTTTATAAATAAAGAGATTGAATTTTAAAGCTTAAAATAAATTTTAAAGGCTAAAAACTAGCTTTTCACTAAAATAATTCCAATAATTCAAAGAAAAATCATAAAAATGTGAAATTTATTTCTCTGTGTCCCTTGACATCAGAGAGATTGAATATAAAAATAAAACTTTATTTTACACATTTAAAATGTTTTATAATTAATAAACACCCCAAAAATTAAAATAATTATTAAAATTCAAACNTAAAGAAAATTAATTTTGGGTAACATAAACATCTAAATGACTTAATTTTTAATCTCCACTAAAATTTAAAGTATAGAGAACTCCCCATGAACATTTCAAAACATTTGGAGTTCATTTAATATCTCAAATCGATTTTTCAAGTTAATTAAATTTTTTGGCACTAAAATGATTTTTAATAATTAATTATAACTTGAAAAGTTATAAAACTTAGTTTTTGGAGTTCTATGTGATCATAGGAATTTTATAAAAATAAATATGAAGTAAAAATAAAAACTTCATTTTTAGCCTATTTTAAATATTTAAAATAATTAAAAAATTGATAAAAATCACAAAAATAATAAAATTCATAGAAATGTTCTAAATTGTTCTCTAAGCACTTTGGAATAATTAAAATATTTTTCCTGATTTTATAAATAAAGATATTGAATTTTAAAGCTTAAAATAATTTTTAAAGGCTAAAAAATGGATTTTCACTAAAATAATTCCAATAATTCAAAGAAAAATCATAAAAATGTGAAATTTATTTCTCTGTGTCCCTTGACATTAGAGAGATTGAATATAAAAATAAAACTTAATTTTACACATTTAAAATGTTTTATAATTAATAAACACCCCAAAATTAAAATAATTATTAAAATTCAAATTAAATTCAAAAAATCAAGAAATTTGGTCCAACAGCTTCTCTGGCCTATACTTACCTTCAGTAAAAATTTCAATGGATTAAAGTTTACCATGGTCAAGTTAGAAATTTTCTTTGAAAAATCATATTTTTGCATTAAAAATAATTATATAGATAAATTAAATTTTGAAAAATCACACTTTCTCCTCTGATGTCTTAATTGACCCATGATTAAGGTAGGATAAAAATTTTAAAGTCATTTGGATTAAATTTGATGAATTATGAAGTGATAGAGGCTTAGGGTAAATGTGTAATTTTGGAAATTTAGTCTTAATTAACATTTAGGCCTAATCTCAGGAAGGGAAATGGGAAATCTTTGATTCTAATTAACATATTTGGATGTTTGAAACATAAGGGGTTAACTAGTAGAAACCAACCTCACTTGTCCTAATTAAAAAGGATAAATTTGTAATTTCCTTAAATTACATAAATTTGAGAGTCCAGCTGATTAAATGATCCTAGATTTAGGGGTATGATTTTGTGTGTTAATAACTCACTAATTTAATACTCATATTTGGTGAATACAAAAAAAATAATAAAAACATGAATCATCACCATCACTTATAAGTCAATTTTGTTTGCAATGACTAAGACACTCACCAAAATCTTAAGGGCTTAGTAANTAAATTCAAAAAATCAAGAAATTTGGTCCAACAGCTTCTCTGGCCTATACTTACCTTCAGTAAAAATTTCAAGGGATTAAAGTTTACCATGGTCAAGTTAAAAATTTTCTTTGAAAAATCATATTTTTGCATTAAAAATAATTATATAGATAAATTAAATTTTTAAAAATCACACTTTCTCCTCTGATGTCTCAATTGACCCATGATTAAGGTAGGATAAAAATTTTAAAGTCATTTGGATTAAATTTGATGAATTATGAAGTGATAGAGCCTCAGGGTAAATGTGTAATTTTGGAAATTTAGCCTTAATTAACATTTAGGCCTAATTTCAGAAAGGGAAATGGGAAATCCTTGATTCTGATTAACATATTTGGATGTTTAAAACACAAGAGGTTAACTGGTAGAAACCAACCTCACTTGTCCTAACTAAAATGGATAAATTTGCAATTTCCTTAAATCACATAAATTTGAGAGTCCAGCTGATTAAATAATCCTAGATTTAGGGGTATGATTTTGTGTGTTAATAACTTACTAATTTAATACTCATATTTGGTGAATACAAAAAAATAATAAAAACATGAATCATCACCATCACTTATAAGTCAATTTCATTTGCAATGACTAAGACACTCACCAAAATCTTAAGGGCTTTGTAATAACTTAGGCGAAACCATGTTTCATTTAAATAAGGATTAGAAAAGTAAATATCATTGAAAATTAAAACATCTTTCCCACACTACAAGCTCAAGTCAAAATTTGGCTAACTCTCTTAAACTTGTCTCTTTAAGGGTCTTCACCCACATAATTCTTAAATTGAATCACGAGTGATAATTACCCTATTCTTAGAGATAATTGAGACATCAATGCTCACTGAGCACTAAGGATTTTATAGGATGAATTATTAAGCAACATAATAAGTTTAAAAGAACTCGGGATTTTCCACCAGGCAGCGAGAGAGTAGCACTGACTTGCTGCTTCTTTAGATTTGTTGAGAGCTCGGGATTTTCCACCAAGAAGCGAGAGAGTAGCACGGACCTGCTTCTTTCTCTAGATATGTTGGATACCTCGGAGATCTACTAAACTTAATATGTTTTGCTTGACAAAATCATCCTTAATTAAACTCCTAAGGATCCACCAAGATATGACATAGGGTTAGAAAAACTACCAAAACCTTACTTTTTTTGCCTCTACATGAACTACCCTCACATGCATTTTAAGTTTCAGGTGATGGAACGAGAAGACTCGTCAGGTACGCTTTTACAGTTTTCAACATTATCTTTCTTGTACTTTTATGCTATACTTTTATGCTTACACAAATTTTCATGCTAAACAATGATGTCACCATGCATGAAAACTAAAACTATCAAAATAGCCACAAAATTAAAACCAAAACTAAAACTAAAATCAACCAAGATAAAATTCACCGCCACAAAATTCAAAATATAAAACAACTTAAAATTTAAACACAAACATCACACAAAACTATAATGGCAACTAAATTAAANAGATTAAGTGTGAACTCTTCTCTAAGAGTGTTGGAGAAGGAGAAAAGTGAGAGATTTTTTCTTCCTTCATTTGTTAGAAGAGGCTACAAGGGATTTTCTTTGCGAAAGAGTTTCAGATAAATGTTGTTTATTTATTAGTGTTGTATGAACTTTTTTTTTATATATGTGTTGATCTCTCTTTTGGTTGAGGTTTAGTTTTTCCGCTTTAGTAGCATATTGGGGGTCCATTTGTTGACCTCACTTTTGGTTGAGGTTTATTTTTTCCTCTTTAGTAGCCTAATGGGGGTCCATTTGTTGACCTCACTTTTGGTTGAGGTTTAGTTCTTCCTTTTTAGTAGCCTAAGGCATAGGACTTTCCTATTGACTATTCTTAGAAAACTAGAAAAGGCACCCTCACCATTAGAAATCCCATAGGACTTTCCTATTGACTATTCTTAGAAAACTAGAAAAGGAACCCTCACCATTAGAAATTCCAAACTGTCCTCTACTCAACTTGAAGTTCCACATATTGATCATAAACTCTAGCACTTAGTAAGTGGGGTCATTATGGGGGAACCCCAAGATGAGTCACCCTTAGGATTGCTGGACATTAGGGTTGACCCTGGGTGTTGTTCTAGGGCTTAAGGTACATATTTGCACTCACAATCGTTCACAATCCTAAACTTAAACTTCTAGGCTTTGGTCCCTTGATACTTTTGGGAGACTTATGTAGGTGGTCCTCTAAACCCACGAGCCCTAGGCTAGGGTTTAGCTAAGACCACCACATAGAGGACCCAAAATGGGGTTTCCATTGGTCCATGGCTTTTTGATGGTGTTTGGCACTCCAACTCTACCAAGATACCCAACCAAGCCTTTTGCCCCTAAACTCCCCCAAATTACCTAGATACCCTTGGGACCCCAAGTTTGGCCGAAATTACCAAATTTTTCCAAAATACCCAAATTGGTTCAAAAATCATTTCAAACACCTTGAAAAGACCCAAACTACCCAAAATCACCAAAAATTTGCCAAATTACCAAATACCCCTCCTTAGCCCAAAATTCCAAAAATTCCAAAAAAATCCCAAAAATTCCCAAAACCTCTCAAATATTCCCAATTTCGTTTACCTCAACTATCACATGACCCAATTTGGCCAATTTGACCATCTTTGACCAAAACCCCCAAATTGCCCTTTAAAGACCCATTTTTCCCCAAATCTACCTCAAATGTCTATCAAATTGGTCTCAATTTCCACTAATTTCAATTATAAACTCAAATTTACCCTTGATATGACCAATATAGACCAAATACATGCCCAAATTGTCCATCATTTGAGCCCAATTTTGATTTTGATCAAAGCTCCAATTTTGGCCACAAGACCTAATCTCATCAAATTGAATGCCTTAACCCCAAAATTGGCACCGAATTCATGTTGAAAACTCTTCATGAGATACCTATTGACCACTTAAAACAATCAATTTGAACCTGACCCAAGGCTAGCCCAACCTAGACCCAAACCTAGCCCAATATGCCCAAATTGATCAAACTTCAAAATTTCTCCAAATTGACCATCCAATTGAACTCAAAACCACTTTCATCCTTCACCAAAGTTGTTACTTATGATCATATAAACCAAATGAAACATTTATTTGGGCCAATTAACATGGCTATCCTAGCCCAAACTAAAATTTTGGTCATTTTCACTCACTTGGACCCATGCACCAAATGTGGCCTAACCACCCTAAAGCTATCAAATTAACTCCACCACAGCCATTAGTTGGACCCTAGACTGAGCAAAAAACAATCTAACCCAAGCTAGATGAGCCATGGACCCAAGGGTCCCTCAAATAAGGGATTTGATTTCCATTTTTGCTTAGGCTTAAGATATCTTTGCCAAAACAATACCTCATTACATTAAATTGTTGTGACATACTCACTTGGGTTCCCTGAGCTCCTAGCCACCTCCCCCTGCCATGGCGAGCTGGCCTAGTAGCCAGAGAAGCTAAAACCAAGGGCCACCATCTCTTGAATTTCACCCAAATCAAACCCAGAGGCCACCTCACTCAAATCAAATGATAGAGCTCCTCTGTCCTCCACCTAAGCATCACAATACACACAAACATTGGCCCTGAGAGCCACCCTTACCATTTTTATAAAAACTCACCTCCACGGCCATGAGAGGGGTGCTGAAAATTTCTTAGAGAGACTTCCCCAATCGATCCCAAAGCCTCTTTGAGACCTCCTCAGTGCAATCCAACCACCACATTACCCTGAATCTCTTTGTCGGAGCACAAATTTGAGCTCGAATCTCTGCCTAAAATGAGGATGAGCTCTCCACACTTCTACACTCCACAAAAATCAAATTAAACTCACCCACACCTTCACCAATGTGAGAGAAGGAAAAGCCCCATCAAATCCCCCTTCTACAGAGACTCTAGCATATCTGAAGGCCAACACCTGAAATCCACCTTGGTCGAATTTCTATCTAGGCTTTGCACAATAGCCAAAGGCTTAATCCATGGCCTCCTTAGATCCCAACGAATATGTCGAGCATCTCTAATCGAAGCTTCCCTTCTCAGAGCCAAGGTATTGAATCTCTCCTCTTCCCGAACCTAGTTTGATTCTCCATTTGATTAGGCTTAACTTAATTGCATGATTACTGTATAGATTATGTTCGTCTCACTTAGACGAGTCCATAGGATCAAACTCGAAGTGATTTGGTTGAGTCTAGGTCGAGATCTTAGGGTTTTAGTGTGGACGGTCACAGGATCACTCTATTGGAAACGATGACATGGTGCCGTCCGATCGCGTGTGTATCAGATGGACGAAGGAGATCAAGCCAGACATCTCTTCCTCACATGAACCGCGGATCGAGTCAGTGGCTACGTGGATGGCGACGTCCAACTAGAGCGCGCCACACGTGCCTTCAGAGCTGACGAGGATACAGTCAGCGCCGCGTTTTTAAATAGAAAAATAGGGTTTTTCTTATTTAAATAAATAGCCCTAACTTCAAAAAATCATATCCTGGTGTAGAAAAATCATAAAATCAAAATAAAAATATTCTCTTACTCAGTGAATAGAAGAGAACAATGTGGAAATGATTTCGAGTCCATTTGATGCATATATTATTTTTAATTAATTAAACACTGATTTGAATATTTTTATTCTCCATGCATGTAGGAATATCACAATTGCTTGAAATTTTAGCATGTTGTTGCCTCTATCTTAGGGAACATCCTCTGATTTTGCCAAAGTTAGAGAAGGTCCCTAGACAAAGATCCATATTTTTCAAGTTTATGTCTATTATTTGCGTGAATTAATCATGATAATTAGCATGTTGTTTAGAAAATTCTAAGAAAATTTTGGAAGGTTCACTATGACTAGAGGACCCTTTGGAAATAATTTCATGAGTTAAGTCATTAAGAATGCACTTAATCTTCACCAAACCTAAAACATAAAGAAAATTAATTTTGGGTAACATAAACATCTAAATGACTTAATTTTTAATCTCCACTAAAATTTAAAGTATAGAGAACTCCCCATGAACATTTCAAAACATTTGGAGTTCATTTAATATCTCAAATCGATTTTTCAAGTTAATTAAATTTTTTGGCACTAAAATGATTTTTAATAATTAATTATAACTTGAAAAGTTATAAAACTTAGTTTTTGGAGTTCTATGTGATCATAGGAATTTTATAAAAATAAATATGAAGTAAAAATAAAAACTTCATTTTTAGCCTATTTTAAATATTTAAAATAATTAAAAAATTGATAAAAATCACAAAAATAATAAAATTCATAGAAATGTTCTAAATTGTTCTCTAAGCACTTTGGAATAATTAAAATATTTTTCCTGATTTTATAAATAAAGATATTGAATTTTAAAGCTTAAAATAATTTTTAAAGGCTAAAAAATGGATTTTCACTAAAATAATTCCAATAATTCAAAGAAAAATCATAAAAATGTGAAATTTATTTCTCTGTGTCCCTTGACATTAGAGAGATTGAATATAAAAATAAAACTTAATTTTACACATTTAAAATGTTTTATAATTAATAAACACCCCAAAATTAAAATAATTATTAAAATTCAAATTAAATTCAAAAAATCAAGAAATTTGGTCCAACAGCTTCTCTGGCCTATACTTACCTTCAGTAAAAATTTCAATGGATTAAAGTTTACCATGGTCAAGTTAGAAATTTTCTTTGAAAAATCATATTTTTGCATTAAAAATAATTATATAGATAAATTAAATTTTGAAAAATCACACTTTCTCCTCTGATGTCTTAATTGACCCATGATTAAGGTAGGATAAAAATTTTAAAGTCATTTGGATTAAATTTGATGAATTATGAAGTGATAGAGGCTTAGGGTAAATGTGTAATTTTGGAAATTTAGCCTTAATTAACATTTAGGCCTAATTTCAGAAAGGGAAATGGGAAATCTTTGATTCTAATTAACATATTTGGATGTTTAAAACACAAGAGGTTAACTGGTAGAAACCAACCTCACTTGTCCTAATTAAAAAGGATAAATTTGTAATTTCCTTAAATTACATAAATTTGAGAGTCCAGCTGATTAAATGATCCTAGATTTAGGGGTATGATTTTGTGTGTTAATAACTCACTAATTTAATACTCATATTTGGTGAATACAAAAAAAATAATAAAAACATGAATCATCACCATCACTTATAAGTCAATTTTGTTTGCAATGACTAAGACACTCACCAAAATCTTAAGGGCTTAGTAATAACTTAGGCTAAATCAAGTTTCATTTAAATAAGGATTAGAAAAGTAAATATCATTGAAAATTAAAACATCTTTCCCACACTACAAGCCCAAGTCAAAATTTGGCTAACTCTCTTAAACTTTTCTCTTTAAGGGCCCACATAAGTCTTAAATTGAATTACGAGTGATAATTACCCTATTCTTAGTAATAATTGAGACATCAAGGCTCACTGAGCACTAAGGATATTTACAGGATGAATTATTAAGCAACATAATAAGTTTAAAAGAACTCGGGATTTTCCACCAGGCAGCGAGAGAGTAGCACTGACCTGCTTCTTTCTCTAGATCTGTTAGATACCTCGGAGATCTACTAAACATAATATGTTTTGCTTGAAAAAATCATCCTTAATTAAACTCTTAAGGACCCACCAAGATATGACATAGGGTTAGAAAAACTACCAAAATCTTACTTTTTTTGCCTCTACATGAACTACCCTCACATGCATTTTAAGTTTCAAGTGATGGAACGAGAAGACTCGTCAGGTACGCTTTTACAGTTTTCAACATTATCTTTCTTGTACTTTTATGCTATACTTTTACGCTTACACAACTTTGCATGCTAAACAATGATGTCACCATGCATGAAAACTAAAACTATCAAAATAGCCACAAAATCAAAACCAAAACTAAAACTAAAATCAACCAAGATAAACATCACCGCCACAACATTCAAAATATAAAACAACTTAAAATTTAAACACAAACATCACACAAAACTACAATGGCAACTAAATTAAGATGTCTCTATTGCATGATCGGGAATTCCTTGGAGGAGGTAACCTACGGTTGCTAACGAGGCTTCCCACGGTCTAAATGAAATTATGAAACTCATTAAGTTGAGTTTAGTAAGTTCATTTGGACCAAGTGAATCCAATAAAAAATAGTGGTGTCGGAAAGAGGGAACCGTAGGATCCTAACCGGTAACTAAGTGAATCCAATAGAAAGTAGCGGTGTCGGAACGAGGGAACCGTAGGATCCTAACCGGTGTTCACCCTAATCAACTTTAACATGCCCCCATAAAATTTAAAGAACTTCAACCATAAGGCCACCTGATTTGACATAACTTTAATATGCCCTCTATAAAATTTAAAGAACTTCAACCATAAGGCCACCTGATTTGATATTATAACAATAGTGATGCTGGAACGAGGGAACTGTAGGATCCTAACCGGTGTCGCTCTAATCAACTTTAATACGTAGTGGTGTCGGAACGAGAGAATCGTAGGATCCTAATCGGTGTCCCTCTAATCAACTTTAATATACCCCTCCATAAAATTTAAAGAACTTCAACCATAAGGCCACCTGATTTGATATTATAACTTGACACACTAGAAAACTCAAACTCATCACGATAAGGAGCTTGGAGCTAGCATGGTGGGTAGCACGACCATATTCAACAGCAAAACCTGTCTTCCCCAGCTAAACCAATCTGCCTTCCTTAGATATAAGCATCAAAGCCATAGAACTTTGAAGTTGCTTGCTTATGCAAAATAAATCCTCACCTTATATTTAAGCCTTTGTAGAGCCCTGCTATACAATATAAGCCCTAACTCGTCTTAGGATTCCGAGGCCGTCGTTCATCACGACCTAAACCCTCACATCTTGCAGGCTATTTGTGTGATAGTTTCACACAAATTTAAGCCCTAACTAATAAAATTGGCAGGATGAAACACCTAAATATTTCTCGTCAGAAATGAAGACAAACATTAGGATAGCTTGGAAAGTCACCGGGGTTCTCCTCTGGATCCATGACATCCCCTAGTTTTTCTTCCTTTGGACTCTACAACAAAATGCTCCAAATTTGAACTAATCCCCTTTCACACCTATACTTCCGATCTCATTGAAAAGTCCTATATTTTGAAACTCCTTGAAGATAATATTTCTTGATTTTTATCGAGAGTCTTCTTAGGCGACTTTGGTCATTTAAGATGTAATTAACTATAGAGGCTTGTCCTTATAGGAAGCATGTCCAAAACCAACTTAATATAAACCTTATTTAATTCTTTATGTTAAATAGGGGAACTTGTCAGTAAATACAAAGGTTTCACAGACCAAATGGATGTCATATATTCCTTAGTTTATTTGATCAACCCTCATCCTCAGGTCTTGTGTTTATCCTTCGGGATAGATACAAGATTTGTGGTACAACTCTCTTTTTTAAACTATGAAAAATATGGGGTCAGTTTGATTTCATATTTTTCTAAAACTAAATATATATGTAAATTAAGACATCTTTTCAAAGCGGGCAATGAGATTTTGATTTCGGTGATCGACAGCTTCTTACGAGCAACTCCTCCAACCAAAAATAGCGCCGACAGCTTCTGGAGACTCTGCTGGGGATAAGCTTTTCTCTCCATACAAATTAAGAAATATTATCTTCATACATCAGTAATGTGTCCATGTCCCTCTTGGACCAAATTACCCTTCTTCGGTTGACATACGTTAGCCAGTTCTGTCTTGGGAAAGTACGACTAACTCCTTGGACTTCAGGACTATCTGTTCAACCATCTTTGAATAAAGGAATTCAAGAGGCCATTAAGGACTTTTGACCTCATTTTTTAGGTCTTTTTTTCCCTTCTCTAGATACCCTAGGATCTAGCCTTAAGATTTCCCTATTTTGACTCTCTTAGAGGACTAGACTGGGACTCACCCCCCTTTAGAAATTCAAGCAATTTCTTCACTCTTTGTAGTTTCATATGGACAATTTTAGATCCTCAACATTTGGTTGAGTCGATCAAAAAGCCAACATATTAAAGCTCAAATTGAGCTCCTATAGAAATTTGAAATACGTAGGTGGACACCATGGTGCGTGCGATGTTTGACTTGCCACTACGAGCGATATGTTTGACTTTGGTCGTCGCTTATGTGAGGAATGGTCAATAATATACTCATTAAACGGCTCCAATTGGGTCAAAATAATTTTATTTGTTCTGCCACGCGCGAATCAAAGTTAATTTGACGAGATCAACGATGAATTTGTCCGGATGATTCTAGATGACGAAACAGACTATGCTATTGTGTTCGAGATGTCAATTTTAGCTAGGGAGGACAGCCATTTTGTTGGGGCGCTGCTCACAAATGAATTGAGTATAATTTGATATTTTCATTCAAAAAACAAAATAATAAAAAATCTTCTTTTAAAAAAAAGTTTTTTTTATTATTATCCTAAATCTAAACTCTCCCTCACGCCTTTTTTCTTTGCCCTAACCGGACCGTGTAGTCTCCTTGAAAGTTTGTCAGTCAACCCTTCCCTTTCCTAGCACTCATCACCGGTAGCCTGTTGTAACAGATTTTCCCGCCTAAGCGAGTCCGTTAACCTTCCTATTTCGAATTTTGTTGGGTTACTTACTCTTCGTGGGTGATTCTCCTCACCGTCCCGATGCTTACCGCCGGTGAGCCATTCTCTCATCTCTACCTATAAATACCCCATAGGAGGGGAAGATGGGGTGCTTTTTTTTTTTGAGACTTTGGAGAAACACAGTGCATTTTTTTTCTTGGAAGTGTTGGAAGAGATACAGTGCTGCAATTATTTTTCTATTTGGAAGCGTTCTTACTTACAATTTCTTCTCCACCCTTTCCTTTCTTAAGCTAGTAAGAAATTCATGTTAGAGGATATTAGTTTTGAGATATGGATGTTTTAAATCTACTTTTGATGGCTTGATGCTGCAATTCCATTATTTCTATTGTCTCATTCGAATATACTTTTTAGAAGCTTTCTATCTTGATGGAAATGTTTAGAGTTATTTTTGCTATTCTTATGCTGCTTTAATTCAAACATGTTTAGTGATTATGTTCTTTTAATTTTTTAAACAAGATTTGAGGGATGGTTCTCCCTGATCTTTTGTTATCCTCATTCAAAATGTATAGAAGTTTATATTCGATTCTTGAGAATTTATTTGGAGCTGAATTCTTCCTCTTCTTGCTGCCTTATTAAAATGCAAGTATTGAAAATATTTTTGGTTATGGAGAATCATTTTTAAGGCTCGTCTTTTTGTTCTTCTCACTGCCTCTATTCGAATAAAGATGTTGGAAATCTGTTTTATAATTTTGATCAGTTTTGGGGGGCTGGTTTTCTATGCTTTTTGCTGCTCCTATGTGAATATACATGTTGGAAATTCTTTTTTGGTTTTGAATATTATTTTGGGGCTAACTTCTGTCTTTCTTGCTATCCCTATGCAAATAAATATATTGGAGACTTTTCTTTGGTTTTGAGAATTAATTTGGAGTTGTAGTTTTACTCTCTTTGTTGCCTTATTCGAATATACGTGAGATTGTTTGATTCTGGACAGCTGCTTTAATACCTCAAGTAATGGCTCAATTTCATCCCCGTTTATTGGGCTCGGGTTTGTTCCTTGATGATCGGTTTGGTCTCCCTTCGTGGCCTGGTTTTGTTTGGTGATGGCTTAGAATTTGTCCATTTGCTAGACTCAGTTTTAGCTTGGTAATGGCCTATTCTTTTTGGTCATTTGCTGGATTTGCTTTAATTCCCATGAGTAGATTCAATTATATTTTCTGTAATTCTCTTTAATTGAACTCCGACATTGGAAATCATTTTTAATGATTTGAGAGCATATGTGGGGCTCGGTTTTGCTCTCTTTGCTTCTCTTTATTTAAATATATGATGGAAATCATTTTTTAATGATTTGAGAGCATATGTGGGGCTTGATTTTGCTCTCTTTGCTTCTCTTTGTTTAAATACATGATGGAAATCTTTTTTATGGTTTGAGGAGTATATGTGGGGCTTGGTTTTGCTCTCTTTGCTTTCCTTTGTTTAAATACTTGTTGGAAATCACTTTTCTGGTTTGAAAATATATGTGGGGCTTGGTTCTTGCTACCTTTGCTCCCCTTTATTTAAATATACACTGGAAATCAGCCTTTACGGTTTGAAACATTTTTTTGGGCTGCCCCCTCATTTGAGTCATGCTGGAAATCAATTTTAATGGCATAAAATATATTTGAGGACTTGGTTGTGGTCCTGTTTGCTGTTCCTTATTCGAATACCCGTTAGATCTTTTTTTCTTATGTCTTGGAATATATGTTTAGAGCCGATTTTAATTTCTTTTTGGAATTGGCTTCCTGTTTACATAAATTTTGTAAGTTTGAATTTGACAACAACGTATTTCTCCTTGAAAAGTTGATAGAGCATGTAATGATCATATGTACATGTTTAAAGTTTGAACCTAAAGGTAGAAGGTGGATGTTATAGAAATTCTTAAATAGATACTTCTTTTATTCCTCTTGATATGGAATATACAAAATCTTGTGGGATGAGCATATAAAATATTGAGGTGGCCTATTATTTCTAGACGAGGGGTAACAAACAAATATGCAAAGAACCATCTGACAGCTTAATTCATAACTAAAATATAAAATCAACATTCAATTAGTGTGATGCCCTTTCCCCCCTAAATAGTCAACGACTCTAACCCTTTTCAAAGGGCCTGAGAATTGGTATTTAGAAAAGAATAGATTCTACAAATCTTTGCACAAATACCACACTTAGGAAAGAATAGATACTACAAATCTTTGCATAGATACCACACTTAGGAAAGAACAGATACTACGGGTTTTATAAAGATATTACACTGGCACAAGAAATAGATACTACATCTCACACACACATACACTACATTTTGATGAGTTGAGATACTACATCTCACATACACATACACCACACTTTGAAGAGTTCAGATACTACTCCATTCACATATTCACTAAACAATAGGGTCTATGAGTGTCTGATTATAGGGGTGATTCGTTGGTGGCCTATAGTTGATGTTGATAGGTTGACCTCGATATTTCAGTTACCTGTGGGATCGAGATAAAGAGAAAAGGGGTCTAGTCTGAGCCTATCCCCAATTTAAGATCTAATATCCCGTCTTGAGACTTTTATATGCTCATCATTTAACCTTTCTTTTATAATCTGCAAATGTTTACCTGACCCATTTATATCATACATTGCAATCTATTTTGAAGCTTTAGCAGAATTTGATCAGGTACACTTTTATTTATTTAATTTCCATACTTTATTTTTCGCATATTTCTATTTTCTTTTTACTATACTGTACTTCGCTACATATCTCATGCATTTTCTTACCGCATCTTATAGCATAGTCTCTTTGTCTGTTCTTTGTTGTACTGTGTACATTTACCAGTATTCATGCTTTAGTTACTACCTTTCTAGTATGTTTGTGCAATCCCCTAGGATAGGTCGTCCGAGGCATATATATATATATATATATATATATTATTCTCTCTTCTCTCTCTCTTCCTCTTAGAACGAGATGACAACGTAGTCGGTTGACAATTCATCTCCGGACAATGATCGAGACAACTACCAAAGACGGAAGGATGAGCTTATGCAGAACCTCAATAAATTTAAATAACATACCTATAGGACGTCGAGGTTGTTTGCTTGGCACAATGTAAATCCTCACATCATCTTTTAGGACTTTCTACTATTTTATATCGTACGATATAAGTCTTAAACTATTTAGGATTCTAAGGTTGTCGTTTAGTCTGACATAAATCCTCACATCTTCTCGGGCTATTTGCATATAACATACATATATAAGTCCCGAATATCTAAATAATTTGCAGGACTGAAAAATCAAATAATTTCTCTTTCAAAGACGTAAAGCCAAACCGTAGATTAGTTTGAGATGTTACTGAATCTCCTTCACTATCTTCAACATCTTCTAATTTTCACTTCTTTGGATTCTGGAAATAACTATTCCTATTTGAACCTATCCCATCTGACTTTTCCTATGAACAATCGTGGAAACTTGAACGTTGAATTCTTGAAGACAAATTCTCTGATCATTATAGAGAGTCTTCTTAGGTGACTTCGGCTGTCTAAGATGTAATTTACTATAGGGGCTTGCTCCTATAGAGAATTTAAGAACCCAGATTAATCTAAACCCTATTTAATCTGTGTATTAGATAAGAGAATTTATCGGCTATAAATTTCGCAGACCAAAATAGAGTCATAACTTTTAAGTTTAGATAGTTAAGCCTACCAATAAGTGATATGTCCATCCTTTAAGATGATATATCATTTATGGTATCATGCTCAACTATTTAAACTATTAAATATATGAGATCTATTCGGTCTCATAATTTTTCAAGAAAATAAAAGGATATCATTTTCATAAAATTAAAATTACATTATATACATTATATATATGTATATTAAATTCTAAATTTAAATTTTAAATTCTTATTTAAAATAAAATAAAATAAAAAATAATAGCCCACAAGGACTTTTTAAATTTTCATGTGGGGTTAGACCCCCAATATGTGTGTCGGTGAACTAGTTCCACCTGGGCATTGTCTGCCACTAAATGGGTCCCGCACTAGGTCCTAAAATACTTTACATCTCTCTTGCAAATTTGATTTGCTATTCTGCAAATTAAACCAAATCGTGTTGTGTTGTGCACACTTTAAAATTTTCTTATATTAATTAAAATTTCCACCTCTAGATTTTTCTTACAAAAATTTTTAAAATACCCATAAATTAAGACCCGCCCGGTCTACAAATCAACCTCTACTTTAAGTGCTTGCACTAAAAATTATGAGGTTTTGACCATATAGCTAACCCCAAAACTTTCTGTTTTAAAGCCTGTTGCAATGGCCTACCCAACGCTAACCTTTTCCTGCAACCTGCCAACGAGCCACGAAGCCCGTAACCTCGCTCCTACCATCAAATTTGGAGCCATATTTGAAGATCTCGAGGTAATCCTCGGGAAAGCACCGTTTGTAGTGATGAGGACTGCCACTCCAGAAATACAGGAACCATCTGCAAAATTCTACCTCAACTACTTTCAAGACTTCCCTGCCTACAAGAAGGCCAAAACTACTGCCGTCACGACACCCGCTAAACCTGCTATCCCCGCTGCTGCTAAGGGGAAAGAAGTAATGATTTTTGAGGATCCGACTGAGAGATTAACTGTCCCACCACCCGTGTTTGAAATCGGATCAAGCTTAAGGAGTGTACTACTGACCCGAACCCAAAAAAGGAACCGTAATAGAAGGGTTTGGAGGGCCATCAAAGCCCAAGCTCCTGAGAAGACATCCATTGAGGAGGAGCCTCATCAAGATGAAGAAGGATTACCGAAAATTTATCCACTCATACGAGGGAGTACATTCCATCCTTTGAAGGATACCGATGGATACGAGAGTATCCGAAAAATCGCCGTTGCATTACCACCACTTCATGGACATGGTGAGGAGAGAAAGAAGTTCACTTCTATCACTCAAGTTAGTGTAGTTTTCAAAAGGCTAGCTGCCAAATAGGGATGTTCATTTAGCGAGTTACTTAAATGAATGGGACATGAAATTTCGCCTTACATGAAGAAGGAATATTTGAAGAAGGTCAAGTCCGCCAGACCGTTTCACAAGACAACTGGAGTGCCACCTACTCGCATCACCGTTTGGTTTCGTTTAGGGATCAGAGTTAATACCGCAATGATTACTACTGATTGTACCGCCACCAGGACTGCAGGTCGACGACCGGTTAAGTCAAGACTGGGTCCAAAAATCTTACCTGTCACCCATTATGGAGATATTCCTACAATCCCAAAGGTAAAGACAAGATGATTACCTAGCACTGTAGCCGGTCTACACCACGGGGAGCATACTTTCCCTTGACATAGAGATGTTTCTACTAAGACACTCCGTCCTGAGACATTATCGTTGAAAAGGAAAAAGGTATGGGTACCCAAGGTTGCTGCACCGATACAGTCCAGTAAACCCGCGGGACAAGAACATAGAATAAAGTCAGGGTCTGAAATATCTGACATCGTCACAACAATAGCCAGCAAGACGGAGGAACAAGAAGAGGAGGTTCATCAGGGTCCTCCAGATCTTAAAGTGATCAAGGAATCGATAATTGAAGAAAAAAGTTGAAAAGCTCAGGATCGAGATTTCTAAGTTGGCTCGAGAACACAGAGTTTTCGTCGATAGCAATGAGGAAAATTTTGATTACAATGATTGACTCGAGGAAGATTTCATGGAATTCCATGTAATTGAAATAAGTGCCGCCACATCTGCGCGCGAGGCTCAACCTCACACCAAAGAGAACGCTGTAGATGAGCTGCGTATGGCTATCCTCCTAAGGGATGAACCAGTTAGTCTACTAGAGAAAAGAATAGAAGAAATGACCATAGCCATGACTACCATGGCCACTATTTAGGGGCAATCACAAGCTTCAGCAAACACAGATGAAAGAAGAGATCAATCAGCTGAAGATCCTACACATCACAGATGATAGAAGAGAGGTTGTTTCAACAAACAAAGACGATCAACATAGAAAGGATTCTTCATCAGGTTCTATACCAAAAAAAATTGAAGAAAATGGTTGAACAAGTGAGGGATGCCTTAACCAAATCTAAGTGTGGTGCATTAATTTTAAAGGGTAGACCTTACCCAGAGGAATTTGAGGCCGTGCCTTTCCCCAAAAGTTTTGTGGCCCCAAACTTCAAGATGATTGATGGGACTGGGAATCCCAGACAACATATAACACATTTCCAAGCCAGCTGTGGAAACACTAGGAATAGTGAAACTCTACTCTTCCAACAGTTCGTTAATAGCTTGTAAGGAATTGCTTTCGACTGGTACGCTGACTTGCCCATCGGGTCAGTTAAAACTTTTTTCGAGTTGGAACAACTTTTTAAGAAAAGATTCACCGGGGCGCAACATCATGTGTCTATTGGAGAGCTCATCATGGAAAGAAAAAATCCTAGCAAAACTTTGGTGGACTATATTTTGAGGTGGAGAAACTTAGCATGAAATGTGAACCTCAACTATAGGATTAACATGCGATTGAAATTCTACTCAAGAGCATTCATGGACCAGTAGCTTTCGTGCTCAAGGGACTCACCATCAAATCCTTTGAGAAGCTACTCAATAAAGCCAGCAGTCTTCAAGAAGAAATCAAGCACATGGAGTCACACGAAAAGGCTATGGTGACAAAAGTGTTTGAAAAGAAATCAGGAGCAGTAGCGACCATTGATAAAGGAAAGCAGCCGATGAAGATATATGCTGAAGATCCTTGCCAGTCTTTGTCACAGTATGCTCAGAAACAGAGTAGTCAATCTAACCAGCGACCACCTCAAGAAGGATCACCTCAAATAGGGGATAAGAAAATGTCTCTGTTAGAACGATGTAAAATAGTGTATTCTTTAAAAGATGAAGCTATACCTAAAATATTCAGAAGTCTGATGAAGAAGCCGAAATTCAGACTACCAGACCCAAAGAAGCCCGAAGAGGTGGGTAGGAAAAATGAACCAAATTATTGCCCATACCACCGGTTGCTCAGACACACTATAAAGGGATGCTTTATCTTTAAGGATTGGCTCGAGAGGAACCTTAAAGAAGGGAACATAACAATCCCAAAATAATATTTAAGAGAACCTAAAAAGGGTTCCATAAATATGATTTCGGCCGAGCTAATCTCCCTATCGATCTGTATATTGGAACAGATGGATGGAGTACAACTTGGGTCGAACTCAAAAGGTCCTTAATCAAATACAGCATACCAAACTTTTTTGTGATTATTCAAACTTCCCAAATACAGCATACCAAGCCCTTTTGAGATTATTCGAATCTTCCCAGTATAAAGTATCAAAAAAATCTTCTGCATATACCATAGAAGAAGGATGGAATGAGGACTGGAGCAGATCATCTAAAAAAATATTTAACAAGATCCAGTCTGCATCAAGACAAGCCTCCATTCAGAGTCCGCAGCATACCAAGCCCAAGATGAAGGTTTGGCTAGGAGATCCGTCATCGTTAAGGACAAAGAAGAAGAAGAAAAGCGTCACTACAAAGATTAATATAACGGTGGGTAGGATAGAGGCCACCTCTACCAGATTAGTTGTCACGGATTCAGGGAAGAAAATCCTTGAACCCTTGACTTTGTATGATTTTCTTTTTGTCCCTCCGGGGTCTTATGAATATAATATTTGTGATTTCGGCTACGTTTTAACTGTTTCTAGTGATAACGTAACTGATTATGATCCCCAAAATGATTCTCAAATCATACTCACGTCTGACGAACTCGTTGTCAAGTCCAAAGAAGATGTCAATGACGCTGCTTACAACAGCACCGAGAGCGAGGAGCCAATTTTTGAGCACCACGGTACACCACTTACCATCAACCTAGATCTTTCTGACAAAGAGGAGATACTATAAGATCCAACAATGGTAGCTCAAGAAGAAGAAATCACGGAAGTTAACTTAAGGAGCAGAAAAGTGTTACCACCAAGAACGGCTCCAAGAGATAAAGGAAAGCAAATAATGACCCAAGAAGAGATACCTCCACCGCCACCAGTGAAAGAGCCACATAATCAAGATAAAATCAGAGGATCATACAAAGTAGATTACAACATGCTAGCTCATATTAGGAAGTTTCTGGCCCGATTAAGCACCTACGACGCTGTGATCCTGTCACAGGAGATGAGAGTCTCTGGTTACAGCTTTGCTTGACCCAAAGATTTGCCTAGCTCAGCTGGCCAGCACATCCTCAGATGAAATTTTTTAGTTGAAAGAACAGCCTGGGTAACCTTCACAGATGAAGACTTGCTGCTTTGTACCGCCGACCACAACCGTCCATTCTACATCTCCGTCAACTTCGGCAGATTTGTGTTGTCTAGAGTTTTAGTAGATCCTGAAGCATCTCTTAACTTGATGAGCCTACGGACATTGGCCAATTTGGATATTGAAGCTCAAGAGCTTACGAACAATAAAATGATGTTAAGAGGATTTAACCAAAAGGGAGAAAGAGGCCTTGGATCAATTACATTAGTTATGAAGGTTGGAGAACTCATGACAACCACTAAATTTCATATCATCGACGCCGAGACCTCTTTTAATGCTCTACTGGGTCGACCATGGATTCATGAGCACAACATGGTTCTATCATCCTTACACTAATGCATCAAGTACTGTAAAGATGGTCAATAAAATTGCATCAAATGAGACTTACAACCATTTTCAATGCACGAAGTTGGTATCCATGAAGATGCTGTCTACTATGCGCCTCCAAAGAAAACTGTCTTCTCTCACTAAATTATCACAAATAAAAATGAAGATTAAAAAAAATCATAAAGAGGAAGCCATCCAAATCCGCTTCAAGGATCTTCCACCACTCCCTTACAACGAGTTGGTGGAGGTTCTTTTAGTTCGCGCACCCGAGGTCGAGGCCGGGGACGTGGACGAGGAAGAATCAACTTAATCATTGAATGGAATAGACCAACTATCAACATTAGTAATGAAGACAGTTCCAAAGATGAAATAATGATGAAAAAACTGAAGAAACCTCAGTACTTGATATCCTTAGAAGATACAGAGAAGAATGAATATGAAACAATGTATGATCAGATAAAACACTATGTGAATGCTATGACCCTTACTCCGATTCTCTCTCAAAATGTCGAGAGTTTAGAGGTCAAAAAAGTCCCGTAGTGTTGGTTCAAAGCCGATCAAATTTTACCATGCTTCTACCTCTACTGAGCTTGAAAAATATGTAAATTTGGATGATGACCCTAATGAATTAATGGAATTGCCTTTTGGTTACTTTTTGCCATGTGTTCAAAAGTTAATTCAACAGGAAAACTTACCAAAATAAATGCCAAAAGATAAATTTCAAATTTTTGAAAAAATTATGGAATATTAAAAGTCAAACTCCTAATTCAAAAGAGGGTCTTGGATTTGTTACAGTCAAACCAGTCAATGATTTTGAATTTTGCATGATTGTTACTAGTGAGTGAGAAGAGGATTGCCTCAATATAGAGGATGACTCTATTGATCAACTAATAGAAGATCATATGCTAGAATTTGAGGAGAAAATTAAATCTACCATTGATGATTTAAAAGAGATTAACCTCGGGACTGAAGAACAACCCCGACCTACATATATAAGTTCTCTATTCAATGACGAAGAATCTTCAGAATTGATCAAACTATTAACATAATTTAAAGATTGCTTCGCATGGAGCTACGATGAAATGCCAGGACTGTCAGCAGAGGTTGCAGTTCATAAACTCGGGGTGGACAAGATTATAACCCCAATAAAACAAGCTCCCAGGAGAATGCGCCTCATGATAGAACAACAAGTCATTACCAAGGTGAAGTAATTTAAAGACGCCAACTTTATAAAAGAAGAACAATAACCAACGTGGTTGGTTAACATTGTACATGTTAAAAAAAACAATGGTTAGATCCATGTTTGTGTTGGATCATCGAGATCCTTGTTAAAATCTCTGGATCATCAAGATTCAGAGATTTTAACAAGGCTTGTCCAAAAGACGAGTTTCCGCTATTAATACCAGAAATGATGGTGGAAGTCGATTCAACACACAAAATTTTCTTCTTCATGGACGAATCATTGAGATACAACCAAATCAAAGTGGCTCCTCAGGATGTAGCCCATACGGCGTTCAGAACATCGATTGGAATTTTTTGCTACATAGTGATGACGTTCGGCCTAAAGAACTCCGGAGCAACATATCAGCGAGCAATGACGAAGATTTTTGACGACCTCATCCATAACCGAGTAGAATGCTACGTGGATGATTTGATCATTAAAAATAAACAGAAAATATTCCATTTGTATGATTTGAGGATCGTGTTTGAATGGTTACGATGATATGACCATAAAATGAATCCCTTAAAGTGCGCCTTTGGCGTTACTTCTTGGAAATTTCTGGGATTCGTTGTCCGTAATTGGGGAATCGAGATCGACCTTGATAAAGTTAAAGCTATCTTGGAAATGCCTCCTCCTAAAACCTTGAACAACTACGTTCCTTCAAAGGGAAGTTGGCATATATGAGATGCTTTATTTCTAATCTCTAAGATAGGTGTCAGCCTTCCTCGACATTAATTAAAAAGGAAGCCAATTTTTTTTGGGAAGAGAAATGCCAGAGGGCCTTTGAGGATGTTAAACAATATCTAATGATACCCCCTGTTTTGGCAGCCCCTATTCCATGGAAACCGTTGATACTTTATACTGTGGCCTTAGACGACTCTCTTGGAGCCCTCCTAGCCCAAGTCAATGATGAGGGTAAAGAAAATGCACTCAACTACTTGAGTAGTCGCCTAATATCGATGGAGATAAGGTATCCATCTATTGAGAAGCATTGTCTAATGTTAATTTTCACCGCTCAAAAGCTTAGACATTGCATGTTTTCTCATAAGATTTCCCTAATCTTAAAAGTTAATTTGTTGTAATATCTGATGACCCGACCAACACTCTCTAGATGTTTAGCAAGATGGTCAATGATCTTATTGTAATTTGATATAACTTTTGTTCCCCTCCGTGCTATCAAGGGATAGACACTAGCAGACTTTCTTGCTGCACACCCACTATCAGCTGGGTCCTCTCTCAACGATGAGTTACTAGATGAGAAAATACTACAAATCAAATTCTACGGTGCACAATGCTGGGAAATGTACTTCGATGGCGCTTCGTCAGCCAGAAAAGACAAAGGATCAAACACAATTTTACCAGGCAAAGCAGGGATCCGTTTGATCTTTATAACACTAGATAAGGGTATGTTGAGGTTCTCATACCACATGACAGAGTCATGCACCAACAATGAAGCAGAATATGAAGCTTTAATCACCGGGTTGGAAGTGCCAATATCAATGGATATAACGAACATTACCATTTATGGAGACTCTCAACTCGTCATCTAACAAGTCATCCGACAATACAAAATTTTGAAACCAAGATTAGCAGAGTACCATATGTACATAATGAAGCTGCTAGAGCAGATTCCTGATGTGACTTTCTACTGAATTCTTAGGGGAGATAATGCCCATGCCGACACTCTAGCAAAACTCACTAAGGAAATGACATGTCCTTTGGAGGATTCCATTGAAGTCACAATACAAGGAAGATATGTATTATCTAAAATCGACCTCGAAGATTTACACAGGCTCGGAAAAGAAGAATCAATAAATACAGTTACAAATATCAACAAAGATTGGCGCAAGCCATTAATAGAATATTTGCATACTGAAAATCTGTTAGAAGATAAGTCTGAAGCACATCATATCACAAGAAGGGCTATGACTTATGCCCTGGTGGGAAATGTTCTCTACAGAAGATCATTCAACTAGATGTGGCTACAGTGTTTGAACAAAGCCAGAGCACAAAATATTGTCAAAGAAGTACATGCCAGATTGTGTGGCGCTCATCAGTCAGGGTCGAAGATGAAAATGAAGATTAAATGACTCGGATATTATTAGCCAGCAATGATGTCCGGTTGCATGGATATAGCCAGAAAATGTCACCAATGCTAAGTGCATGGGGTGGTCTTACAGCAGCCTCCAAATGTGCTACACCCAACTGTTTCCACGTGGCCATTAGACTGTTGGGGCACAGACATATTCCAAAGGACACATGTTTATACCTGCTACTACTGTTTGCTTCTCAAAATGGGTAGATGCAGTACTGTTGCATGAGGTTACGACGCAACACATCCTTCAATTCTTCAAAACCCAAATTGTCTATGGTTTTGGAGTACCGTGAAGAATAGTTTACGACAATGGGACAGCTTTCAAAAGCACCAAAATCAATAATCTCGTCAAAAGACACGGGATAGATTGGAGATACTCTACGATCTACTATCCCAGAGCAAATGGTCTGGCTGAAGCCTTCAACAAAATACTGGTACATATTTTGAAGAAAACACTGGATGGAAATAAAATGGATTGGCAAAACAAACTATTGGAATCCTTGTGGGCCTACCAGACTACTTTCATGACTCCCACTCAGTGTACAACTTATATGCTCGTGTACGGGTTTGAGAACGTGCTACCAATAAAAATCCAAACACCGTCTCTTAGAGTTGCTGTTGCCAACCAACTCACAACAGGAGAAAGTGCAAAACTCAGATTTGAAGAACTGGAAAGTCTTAAGGGAAAATAACTAGAGGCACAACAATACTTGGAGCTTTACCAAGCAAAGATGGTACAAGCCCATGAGAAATTGGTCCGCCCAAGGACATTAAAAGTTGGTGAGCTTGTACTTGTGCTCAAAAGACCTATTCTTGCATGCCGCAGAATAGGTGGAAAATTTGAGCCAATTTGGGAGGGACCATTTGTCATTGAAAAAGTCTACACAGGAGGAGTCTACCAGTTAGTGGACTTCCGCAGCAAAAGACCCATGTTACCAATAAATGGACGATACCTGAAAACCTATTACACAAACTAATGTCGCTTGCCTTCGCTTGCTTTGAAACTTTGACACTTTGATTGTTTTGGGGTTTTCTATGTGGCCAAATATCTATGACCTGGTTCAAATTTTGTAATTAACCTCAATATAATGAAAATTTTGAGAAAAATTTTAAACTTCAAATTTTCTCCTTTCTACTTTTGAACTTAATATTCCACTAAATTAAACAAAATTCATACATAAAATAAACAATTCTCTTCACCAAAACAAACTTAAATTTACTTTAATAAATACTTTGTTTTGTTCTCATTCATGCCAAGTTTCGGCCCACTGACATTTTTCCTATCATCTGCAGAAAAATGTCGGGACAGATGATAGGAAAAATGTCGGGACAGAGGCTGGTCTTCGCTTTCAAGGATAGATGGAGCCTAGCACTGAATGAGAAAATGGCGCCGCAGGGTGGCACCATAGACTTTAACATAGAATTTAACCAAGTCGATATGGACTATGAAGGTCCTTTGATGCATGTAGCAGTCAGGTGCCAAGAAAAGGAGGGATTGCCTTCACTGCTGAGGGTGGCCGCCAAAGACAATACATCACATAAAGGAAAGATCGTGATTATAGAGCAGACTCGAGGGAGGGGCCCAGTTGTTTGCCATCCATGATAGCTACACTAGCCGGAGGCCTAGTAGTTGCCAACACTGAACGACTGCCAGATGCTTTGCTTCGCAGGACTCAGCGCAGAAATGTCAGCCGCTGAAAATAAAGTGCTTTTTTACAGGAAGAACACAGACGTCAGAAGGAAGCAAACAACTTACTCACCCCTATTCCTGAGGGAAAAATTTATCATCCAGACATGAAAGAGATTTATTCCAGCATACCCACCACAGATGAAGAACCGGGGTTCATCACAGAGCCAGAGACACCTTCAGCTTCAGATGCCCTATGCACGGGTTGCATGACGTGCAACGGCGAGATACCTACAGGCACATCAATGAAAGAGCATTTGTAGAATTCCCAGATTGCAATGTCCTAAATCTACAATGCCAGAGTACATTGGAGGAGTATACCTCCACCACCGATGGGTCTCAGACCACTGGGAACATACGAGTATATACCATGGAGTCCAGGTTTGTACATCCCTTTAGATGCTGAATCACATGTTCCAAATGAGCCAGCACCAGTTTGGGTTCTTTCCAATGTCCAGATGGAGGAATGCCCGCGACAGTTGCCGACTCCTAGCACGATGGAGTACCATAAAATAAGCTAGGTGAATAAAAGAGAATTTGAATTCTATGAGGAAGTCCAAGGAAGATTCGTCAACATACTGGAAGGCCTAGAGCTATATACCAGGGTCTTATCCAAAAGTGACAAAAGAAGCATTCTTAACTGCATCTTTGACTTGAGGGATAGAGGTAGAGCAGGCCTTCTCATGGAAAGAACATACTCCGAGCCAAAGAAATGGATGAGAGTAAAAGGAAGAATCACTATTCAGTGCGGCTGCTGTTATAATTTTATAAATGATAGATAAGGAAATCTGCCGGGGATCCTCAGACATGATTAGGTAGATCCACTACCTCCTATAATAAAGTGGATGATCAAGAGGATGGTCATATGGAACATACTGCCAGCTACCTGCTCCTGAATAGTTACATCATCAACATCTATGACAAGCGTGATTGCATCCCTCCCCATATAGACCACCACAAACTTATGAGGCCCTTCTGCACCGTCTCATTCATGAGCAAAAACAATATATTATTTGGAAAAAAACTTGACATTATCGACCCTAGCGAGTTTAGAGGAGCTATAGAGATTCCGTTGCCAGTTGGTTTAGTTTTGGTCCTGAAAGGAAACGGGGCAGATGCCGCCAAGCACTGCATCCCAGGGGCGCAACACTGTAAGGTGTCCATAACCGTTCGTAGAATGAACAAATGCAAAGCGCCATACGGATTTCATCCAGACGCAGAATTAGAAGAGCTGCTACCATACCTGCTATGAGAGGGTTGTACCTCTAAGTACATGTGAAGGGAACACTTGTCCTGAAACATGCTTAGATGGTCTGCTCGATCAGAAGCTCGTCATACCTGATATAGATGTTCAGAGGGTTCACTTTTTTTGCAGCAACATGATATATATCAAACATACTCAGAATACGATGTATACATGGCATGAGATGTTTTGGATGTACTTTGATATGGACTATATATTGTACCTTTTTTAAGGCATTAGCCTATGTTTGATCTGTGACATATTGATTGGAGCAGATTAATGAAGATTTCTCTCAGAAATGTGCCATTTTGTCAATTGCCTTTTTGTGCGATGGATGGAAGCCACAAACCAAACGTTGGTTTAGAATTTCAGTGAAGGAAGAAAGAAACAACAAACCTTTAACAATAAAATAAAACTTAAATAAAAATAATCACAAATGAACAAAAAACAAAATAAATTTCTTTTGAAAATCAACCAACTAAAATAAAAATTTTAAGGACATATTTTGAAAAATTATATGTGATAAAAATAACAAGAAAACTAAACAAATATGTTGAGTGGATTCTCTCAGTTTCGGAGTTTCTTAATCTTTGTGCGCGCAGCACAACCATCTTTATCTACATTAACTCTCTTCACATCCTCGCGGAATTTCGCATTCTGCACAAAGCCCCATAAAACTCTACAATTCTTCTTCAACAAAATCAACCTTTTCATATAACACATTTCTGCAAATTCAACACAATAAAATCTCTTCTGAGAATTGTCCCTATATTTTAATTCTCACACATTTGAATCAATCCTATGTTTTTGATTCACCATATTCAAGGTCGATACCTAAATTCTGACACTCTCTTTTGAGAAATGTCACTATATTTCAATTCTCACATTTTTGAATCAGTACCTAACTTCTGATTCACCGTATTCGAGGTCGGTACCTAAATTTTGACACTCTCTTCTGAGAATTGTCCCAATATTTCAATTCTCACATATTCGAATCAGTCCTATGTTTTTGATTCACCATATTCGAGGTCGGTACCTAAATTATGACACTCTCTTTTGAGAATTGTCCCTATATTTCAATTCTCGCATATTATAATTAGTCCTATATTTTTGATTCACCATATTCAAGGTCGGTACTTAAATTCTGACACTCTCTTCTGAGAATTGTCCCTATATTTTAATTCTCACACATTTGAATCAATCCTATGTTTTTGATTCACCATATTCAAGGTCGATACCTAAATTCTGACACTCTCTTTTGAGAAATGTCACTATATTTCAATTCTCACATTTTTGAATCAGTACCTAACTTCTGATTCACCGTATTTGAGGTCGGTACCTAAATTTCGACACTCTCTTCTGAGAATTGTCCCTATGTTTCAATTCTCACATATTTGAATCAGTCCTTTGTTTCTGATTCACCATATTCAAGGTCGCTACCTAAATTCTGACACTCTCTTCTGAGAATTGTCCCTAGATTTCAATTCTCACACATTTGAATTAGTCCTATATTTCTGATTCACCATAGTTGAGGTTGCTACGTAAGTTCCGACACTCGCTTTTGTGAATTATCCCTATATTTCAATTTTCACATATTCGAATCAGTCCTATGTTTCTGATTCACCATATTTGAGGTAGATACCTAAATTCCGAAACTCTCTTCAGAGAATTGTCCTTATATTTCAATTCTCACAGTTTTGAATCAGTACCTAAATTTTGATTCACCATATTCAAGGTCGGTACCTAAATTCTAACACTCTTCTGAGAATTATCCCTATATTTCAATTCGCACAAATTCGAATAAGCCCTATGTTTTTGATTCACCTTTTTTAAGGTCGTTACCTAAATTCTGACACTCTTTTCTTAGAATTCTCCCTATATTTCAATGCTCACATATTCAAATCAGTAATATGTTTCTGATTCACCATATTCGAGGTTGGTACCTAAATTCCGACACTTTCTTCTGAGAATTGTCCCTATATTTCAATTCTCACATATTCGAATCAGTCCTATGTTTCTGATTCATCATATTGGAGGTCGGTACCTAAATTCTGACATTCTCTTCTGAGAATTGTCTTAAATTCTCACATTTTTAAATTTGTACCTAAATTCTGATTCACCATATTCGAGGTCGGTACCTAAATTCTGACACTCTCTTTTGAGAACCGTCCCTATATTTCAATTCTCACATTTTTGAATCAATACCTAAATTTTGATTCACCATATTCGAGGTCAGTACCTAAATTTTGACACTCTTTCATGAGAATTGTCTCTATATTTCAAATCTCACATATTTGAATCAATCCTTTGTTTCTGATTCACTATATTTGAGGTTGGTACCTAAATTTCGACACTCTCTTCTGATAATTGTCCCTATATTTCAATTCTCACATTTTTGAAACAGTACCAAAATTCTAATTCACCATATTCGAGGTTGGTACCTAAATTCTGACACTCTCTTCTGAGAATTGTCTCTATATTTCAATTCTCACATATTCGAATTAGTCCTATGTTTCTGATTCACCATATTCAAGGTCGATAACTAAAATTCGACACTATCTTCTAAGAATTGTCCTTATATTTCAATTCTCACATTTTCAAATCAGTGCCTGAATTCTGATTTAACATATTCGAGGTCGGTACCTAAATTCTGACACTCTTTTCTGAGAATTGTCCCTATATTTCAATTCTCACTTATTCGAATCAGTCCTACGTTTCTGATTCACCATATTTAAGGTCCGTACCTAAATTCTGACATTGTCTTCTTAGAATTCTCCCTATATTTCAATTCTCACATATTCGAATCAGTCCTATGTTTCTGATTCACCATATTCAAGGTCGGTACCTAAATTCCTACACTCTCTTCTGAGAATTGTCCCTATATTTCAATTCTCACATATTTGAATGAGTCCTATGTTTCTGATTCATCATATTTGAGGTCGGTACCTAAATTCTGACACTCTTTTCAAAGAATTATCCCTATATTGCAATTCTCACATTTTCAAATCAGTACCTAAGTTCTGATTCACCATATTCGAGGTTGGTACCTAAATTCTGACACTCTCTTCTGTGAATTGTCCCTATATTTTAATACTCACATTTTGAATCAATACTTAAATTTTGATTCACCATATTCAAGGTCAGTACCTAAATTTTGACACTCTCTTATGAGAATTGTCCCTATATTTCAATTCTCACATATTTGAATCAGTCCTATATTTTTGATTCATCATATTCGAGGTTGGTACCTAAATTCTGACACTCTCTTCTGAGAATTGTCCCTATATTTTAATTCTCACATATTCCAATCAGTCCTATGTTTATGATTCACCATATTCAAGGTCAGTACCTAAATTCTGACACTCTCTTCTGAGAATTGTCTTTATATTTCAATTCTCGCATACTTGAATCAGTCCTATGTTTTTGATTCACTATATTCAAGGTCAGCACCTAAATTCTGACACTCTCTTTTGAGAATTGTCCCTATATTTCAATTCTCATGTCTTCGAATAGGTACCTAAATTCTGGTTCACTATATTCGAGGTTTGTACCTAAATTCTGACACTCTCTTTTGAGAATTGTACCTATATTTCAATTCTCATTTTTGAATTAGTACATAAATTCTGATTCTCATTTTTTGAGATCAGTACCTACATTCTGATTCTCCTTTCTTGAACATGACTACTAAATTTAAATTCACCATTTTAGAACCAACCACTAAACTCTGATTCCTATCTTTGGAGTTTGGTACCCAAATTTTGACCCTCCCTTTCATTTCGGGATTGATATCTAAATTTCAATTCCCACCTTGGGGTCAGCACTTACATATTGATTCCCATCCTCTGGAAATTTTTTATAAATTTTTACTTAAAATCTACTCTCCAATCCCCAGTGAGAGTCCCTACTTCTTGACTTGATCAAATATGCACACACTAATTTCCCCAGTGGAAACAAATCACACACAGAACTCTGCACATACTGTTGGCTCTATTGACTTAGGAGTTTGTATTGGTTTTTGTTGATCTTGTCGGTCAACGCCAATACGCGCGGTGTACTTGCCCATCACACTACACCTATTGGGGGTCCATTTGTTGACCTCACTTTTTGTTGAGGTTTAGTTTTTCCGTTTAGTAGCCTAAGGTCTAGCCATAGGATTTTCCTATTGACTATTCTTAGAAAACTAGAAAAAGTTAGTAGCCTAAGGTCTAGCCATAGGATTTTCCTATTGACTATTCTTAGAAAACTAGACATGAAGCCTAAGGTCTAGCCATAGGACTTTCCTATTGACTATTCTTAGAAAACTAGAAAAGGCACCATCAAGGTCTAGCCATAGGACTTTCTTATTGACTATTCTTAGAAAACTAGAAAAGGAACCCTCACAATTAGAAATTCCAAACTCTCCTCTACTCAACTTGAAGTTCCACATATTGATCATAACCTCTAGCACTTAGTAGGTGGGGTCATTATGGGGGAATCCCAAGATCAGTCACCCTTAGGACTGCTGGACCTTAGGTGACCCTCGGTGTTGGTCTAGGGCTTAAGGTACATAATTGCACTCACAATCACTCAGAATCCTAAACTTAAACTTCTAGGCTTTGGTCCCTTGATACTTTTGGGAGACTCATGTAGGTGGTCCCCTAAACCCAGTAGCCCTAGGCTAGGGTTTAGCTAAGACCACTACATAGAGGACCCAAAATGGGGTTTCCATTGGCCCATGGCCTATTGATGGTAGTTGGCACTCCAACTCTTCCAAGATACCTAACCTAGCATTTTGCCCCTAAACTCCCCCAAATTACCTAGATACTTTTAGGACCCTAATTTTGGCCAAAATTCCCAAATTGACCCAAAATACCCAAATTGGTTCAAAAATCATTTCAAACATCTTGAAAACATCCAAACTACTCAAAATCACCAAAATTTGCCAAATTACCAAAATACCCTTCCTCAGCCCAAAATTCCAAAAATTTCAAAAAAATCCCAAAAATTCCCAAAACCTCCCAAATATTCCTAATTTCATTTTCCTCAACTCCACATGACCCAGTTTGGCCAATTTGACCATCTTTGACCAAAACCTCAAAATTTCCTTTAAAGACCCATTTTTCCCCAAATCTACCTCAAATGTCTATCAAATTGGTCTCAATTTCCCCCAATTTTAATTCTAAACTCAAATTCACCCTTGATATGACCAATCTAGACCAAATCCAAGCCTAATTTATTAATCATTTCATACTAATTTTGATTTAGATCAAAGCCCCAATTTTGGCCACATGACCTAATCTCATCAAATTGAATACCTTAAACCCAAAATTGGCACCCAATTTATGTTTAAAACTCTTCATGAGATCCCTATTGACCATTTACAATAATCAATTTGGACTTGATCCAAGGCTAGCCCAACCTAGACCCAAACCGAGCTCAATATACCCAAATTGTTCAAACTTCAAAATTCCTCCAAATTGACTATCCAATTGAACTGAAAACCACTTTCATCCTTCCCAAAGTTGTTCATTATGATCATATACACCAAATGAAATATTTTTTTGGGCCAATTAACATGGCTCGCTTAGCCCAAACCCAAATTTTGGTCATTTTCACTCACTTTGACCCATGCACTAAATGTGGCCTATCCACCCTAAAGCCATCAAATTAAATACACCATAGCCATTAGTTGAACTCTAAGACTGAGCCAAAAAACATCTAACCCAAGCTAGATGAGCCATGGACTAAGGGTCCCTCAAATTAATGGATTTGATTTCCATTTTTGCTTAGGCTTAAAATATCTTTGCTAAAACAATACCTCATTGCATTAAATTACTGTGAAATATTCTCCTGGGTTCCCTGAGCTCCTAGCCACTTCCCCTAGCCATGGCCGGCCGGTCTAGTCATCGGAGAAGCCAAAACCCGGGGCCACCCCCTCTTGAATTTCATCCAAATCAAACCTAGAGGCCACCTCACTCAAATCAAAAGATAGAGCTCCTCTGCCCTCCACCTAAGCATCACAATACACCCAAACATTAGCCCTAAGAGCCACCCCTTAGCCATTTTTATAAAATCTCACCTCCACGGCCATGGGAGGAGTGCTGAAAATTTCTTAGAGAGACTTCCCCAAATTGATCCCAAAGCCTATTTGAGACCTCCTCAGTGGAATTCAAACACCATATTGCCCTGAATCCCCTTGCCGGAGCCCGATTCTGAGCTTGAATCTCTGCCTAAAACCAAAACAGAGCTCTCCACACTTATACACTCTACAAAAATTAAATTAAACTCACCCACACCTTCACCAGAGTGAGAGAAGGAAAAGCCCCATCAAATCCCCCTTCCATAGAGACTCTAGCATAGCTTAAGACTAACACCTGAAATCCACCTTGGTCGAATTTGTACCTAGGATTTGCACCATGGCTAGAGGCTTAATCCCTAGCCTCCTTGGACCCCAACTAACATGTCGAGCATCTCTGATCGAAGCTTCCCTTCTTAGAGCCAAGTTTTTGAACCTCTCCTCCTCCCGAGCCTATTTTGATTCTCCATTTGATTAAACTTAATTTAATTGCATGATTACCATTTGGATATTTTCTTCTCACTTAGACGAGTCCATAGTATCAAACTCGAAGTGATTTGGTTGAGTATAGGCTGAGATCTTAAGGTTTTAGTGTGTACAGTCACGAGATCACTCTATCGGGGATGATGATGGGGAGCCATCTGATCGCGGGTGTATTGGATGGATGGAGGACATCGAGCCAGACAGCGCTTCCTCACATGAACCGCGAACCGAGTCAGCGACTATGTGGATGGTGGCGTCCAACCAAAGCGCGCCACGCGTGCCTTCAAAGCTGCCGAGGATACAGTCAGCGCCACACATTTAAATAGAAAAATAGCGATTTTATTATTTAAATAAATAGCCCTAACTTTAAAAATTCATATCTTGGTGTAGAAAAATCATAAAAATAAAATAAAATACCCTCTTGCTCAGCAAACAGAGGAGAACAATGTGGAAATGATTTGGAGTCCATTTGATGCATATATTATTTTTAATTAATTAAACACTGATTTGAATGTTTTGATTCTCCATGCGTGTAGGAATATCACCATGGCTTAAAATTTTAGCATGTTGTTGCCTTTGTCTTAGGAAACATCCTCTGATTTTTTCAAAGTTAGAGAAGGTCCCTAGACAGAGATCCATATTTTTCAAATTTATGTCTATTATTTGCATAAATTAATCATGATAATTAGCATGTTGGTTAGAAAATTCTAGGAAAATTTTGTAAGGTTCACTATGACTAGAGGACCCTTTGGAAATAATTTCATGAGTTAAGTCATGAAGGATGCACTTAATCTTCCCCAACCCTAAAACATAAAGAAAATTGATTTTGGGTAACATAAAAATTTAAATGACTTAATTTTTAATCTCCACTAAAATTTAAAGTCTAGAGAACTCCCCATAAACATTTCAAAACATTTGGAGTTCATTTAATATCTCAAATTGATTTCTCAAGTTAATTAACATTTTTGGCACTAAAATGATTTTTAATAATTAAAATATATCTTGAAAAATTATAAAACTTGGTTTTGGAGTTCTCTGTGATCATATAAATTTTATAAAAATAAATTTGAAGTAAAAATAAAAACTTCATTTTTAGGCTATTTTAAATATTTAAAATAATTAAAAAATGGTAAAAATCACAAAAATAATAAAATTCATGGAAATATTCTAAATTGTTTTCTAAGCACTTAGGAATAATTGAAATATTTTTTCTAATTTTCTAAATAAACATATTGAATTTGATTTCATAAGGCAAAGTTTGAAGAAGGAGCGGTGGTTGAATTTCATTTCAACTTCGATCAAATCGAGCTAGACTATGAAAGCTCAGCTTTAACTGTGGTAAACAAAGATGAATTTTGTAAGCAGAGGCCTGTGTTGAAATTCAAAAATAAGAATCAATTTGTTGATGAGAAGAAAAGGAAATTAGAAAGAATTGACAAGGTTGAATCAAACAATGCTGCGATTAAGCGGATGAAGTCAATGATAATGACCTCTAAGGGCAAGCTTGTTGGTGCTACTCCTACCGACGATCAGCCGGAAGGTAAGGCAACACTTACTCGTACGTAGAAGAAGAATCAAAATCGCCATATCCACAAGATGCTAGAACAATTGAAAGAACAAGGGGAGGACAAAGATACTATTGCTCAGATGGCGATCAAATTAAAAGTGAAAACCCTAGATCAGCCAGTTGAAATGTCACCTCAACTCATGAAAACTGGAGGAGGGGTGATTTTCAAAGAGTAAAAAATTGAGGAAAGAATCATGGAAGTTGAACCTTATATTCCCCAGTTCATGAGTAAGACACGTCCTTTGTAGATCATTCCAGAGCACGAATTGAAGAAATATGAAAAGGTGAGAAAACAAAATTTTGAGCACTTTCAAAGGTTTCAAGGCAAGTATGTTAATATACTTGAAGGGTTGGAACTACACACAAACGTGTTCACCAATAGTGAAAATGATAACATTGTAGAACGTGTTTTTTTGGAGCAAGATATGGGACGTGTTGGTCGGCTAAGAAGAAGGACATATTCTGAGCCGAGAAAATAGAAACGAGGTAAAGGAAGGGTTACAATCCAATACTGTTGTTGCTACAATTTTTCCCAAGATAAAGAAGGCAATCCTCTCAAAATAATTTGTCACGATGAGGTTGACCCGTTACCATCATTCATCAAGAGGATAGTCAAACAATTGGTGATCTGACATATACTTCTAGCAGATTGTATTTTAGACAGCTGTATAGTTAATATCTATGAAGCTAGTGACTGCATTCCTCCACACATCGATCATCATGATTTTGCAAGGCCATTTTACACGGTATCATTTATAAATAAATGCAACATCATGTTCGGAACAGAAATTTAGATTATTGGTAGCTTCATTTACTGCTGCTATTCTCATTTGAGTTTTTTCAGTTACTGTTCCGTTGGTTCTTCTCTCTGTTTGCCCTACTTGTGTTTGCTGTGGCTGTTCTTAATGGCCTCTCCCATTCCCATTGATTTAGAAACTAACATCCAATGGTCTAAAGCCACTTTTGCTGATGTGGTGGGGAAAGGTTTTGAAACATTGCAAAATATGGAGAATCTTGTCTTCCCCCAAGACTATCATGATGCTAATCTTGGTAAAGGAGATTGCCCCTATGTGAAAGTTTTAAGCAGAAAAAGAGGCAAGGTGGTTGTTGTGTTCTCTGATCTAGAAATCAACACTTTAGCTGAGGCTCAAAAATTCACCTTGGTGGGAAAATTTCAATTCAACCATCCTAAAATGGATGATATAAGGAAGTATTTTGATGATTTAAAGCTGGTTGGTGCTTGGAAAGTTGGACTAATGGATGGGCATATAATGATTCAGTTAGCTAAGGAAGAGGATTATGCAAGGCTTTTTTCTAAGCAAGTTCTCTTTTTGGATGGCATATCTATGAAACTGCTGAAATGGACTATTGATTTTAACCCTTCAAAGGAACCTCCTATAGTGCCTATATGGTTTAAGCTGCCTGGATTGAAGCTTCATTTTTTCAACCACCAAGTTATTTTTACCATTAGCACTGCCCTTGGAAGACCCATGAAGCTGGATGCTCCCACCTTTAACCTGTGAAGACCTTCTGTGGCTAGAATCTTAATGGAAAGGGATATCACCCAACCTGAAATTGATGAAATTTTGCTAGGTACAGCTAACAATGGCTATTGGCAGAAAATAGTTATGGAGAAAAGACCATATTATTGTCATAATTGTAAGATGTTTGGACACACTGACAATAGATGCTTCATATTAGATCCCAAGAAAAATTATAGAACCTCTGGAATGTCAACCTTCCCTAAACAACCACTTACCACACCACAGCTGGATCCACCTTCTCCCACCAGAATCTTGACCCAAAACCCAGAATCTGATTTTCTACCTACTTCTATTACCACTATTTCTGACTGCCCACCCTTGGTGGAAGTCCTTGCTGATGATCATTTGGATGGAACCTCTCTTTTGCCCTCCCCCTCCACTCTTGCCCCTTCCCAATCTAAAGACCCTCATGCTGAACCATTTTCCCCCATTACTAGGACTGTACTTCTTGTTGAAGGCCCATCTGAACCTACCACTAACCTGATCCCTTTGGCCCCTCCCCTTACCCCTAGTGAGGTTCTCTCTTCTCCTGGTGAAGTCTCTGCAATGTGTTCTGAAATGAGAAAAGTTGTCTTACCCCAAGGCTTAACTTTGACTCCTTGTTTCAAGGAGCACACTGACCTTCCTACATTGCAGCCCAATATCATTAATGTTGTAGATGATAATGTGGTTCAAAATCTGAAATTAGATCTAGAGGAAGAATGGAAGATCCATCAGTCCAAAAAGAAAAAGAAGCTGATGCATGAGCTGCAGCATAATGCAGCTACCTCTGGAGAATTCATGTCCAAAAGTTTGGAATCTCTTCCTAGAACAAGGAGGAGAGGAAAAATGATCAATGATTAATCTTCTTTGCTGGAATGTTAGGGGATTGGCACATCCTAGGTCCCTTAGCAGATTATTGCATCTGAATAGGGTGTACAAACTTTGGTGCATTGCTCTTCAGGAACTAATGGTGTCTAAACATAAGGATAGAATAATTAAAAAATTTCATGGATTCCACTTTGCTGCTAACTGTAACAATAAGATTTTGTTACTCTGCAGGAAAGAAGTCTCTTGACAAATCCTTTTAGATCATCCACAGTTCTTACATGTATCCCTCTCTATGGCTGGCCATTCTGCTCATGCTACTTTTGTCTATGCCTCTAGCTCTTCTGCAGGGAGAGTGGAGCTTTGGAAGGAGCTCCTTAACCTCAACACTAACACCTCCTCAAAATGGCTGATCTGTGGTGATTTTAATTGTCTTACTTCCTCAAATGAGAAGATTGGAAGCAAACCTCCTGATACTAGTAAAATGAACTTATTCTTAGACAACAAGCATATGGCTAGACTCTATGATTTGGGTTTCTCTGGCCACAAATTTACTTGGAGAAGAGGTAAGGTTTGGGAAAGAATTGATAGAGCTCTTGTAAATGACCACTGTATTAATGAATTTTTCCATACTTCTGTCTCTCATCTATAAATGTCTTGTTCAGACCACAGACCTTTATTGATCTCTACCAGCAACTCCATAAACCCCTCCAAAAATAGTTTCAGATATTTAAATGTCTGGTCTTCCCATCCAGACTTTCTGAATCAAGTTAGTACTATATGGACCAGCTATCATAACAACAATCCTTGGGTGAAATTATGGAATCTACATAAAAGGCTTGCTGCTAAACTCAAGGCCTGGAATTGGTAGACCTTTGGTAATTTAAACATAAGGGTGGTGGAAGCTGAAGCCATGGTAAATGAATTGAAATCCAAAATCAGCCTTAATCCTAATTTGGAAACTGATCTTCACAATGCCAATGAAAGACAACTGAATGCTATCCACTTGCAGGAACAACTCCTCCATCAGAAAGCTGCTCAAAATCATTTCTGTTTGGGGGAAAAAATTCCAAATATTACCATGCTATTATAAATCACAGAAGGAAATGTAATGAGATTCATAAGATAAAAGATTCCAAGGGAGTTTGACTGAAAACTCCCCAAGATATTGCTGATAGTGCTGTTGAGCATTACAAAAGGCTCTTCACTAGAAGTGAGGTGGCTAGGACTGAAGTTAAAGGCAATTTGTTTGACCACTGCAGAAGTTATACTTCTACTCTCAAGCTTGCTGACATCCCTTCTAAAGAGGAGATCAAGATTGCACTAAACTCTATTGATAGTAATAAAGCAGCAGGTCCTGATGGATTCTCTGCTGACTTTTACAAATCAGCTTGGAATGTCATTAAATATGATGTAGTGGATGCTGTGTAGGCCTTTTTCACTGGTATTGAACCAATAAAGTTTTTCACCTCTTCCACCATTGTCCTTATCCCTAAAGAGACTGTGTGTAACAAATGGGACTAGTACAGACCCATAAGTCTCATCAGTGTGATCTCTAAAATCATTAGCAAGATTTTGGTGGCCAGAATTCAACCTCACCTTAACGGGATCATCAGCAATAACCAAACTGCCTTCATCAAAGGTAGAAGCATTGTGGACAATGTCCTTTTAGCTCAGGAACTTTTCCAAGATCTAGATAAAAGATGCAGAGGAGGAAATCTGGTTTACAAATTGGACATTTGCAAGGCTTATGACACCATCCACTGGGATTTCATTGAGGAGGTTCTGCATGCTAGAGGCTTTAATATGGACTTCATACGCTTAATCAGAAGATGGGTGAATAATAATGCCCACTCTATTCTCATCAATGGAAAGACACATGGTTTCTTTACTGCCTATAGGGGAATCAAACAAGGTGACCCTCTATCCCCTATTATTTTTATTCTTGTCTTTGACTATCTTTCTCTTATTCTCAACCAAATTCCAAACATATCTCCTCACAACCTGTTCAAGCACAGTTCAAACATTGCCATCAGCCATCTTTCATATGCAGATGATATCATTCTTTTTTCTAAGGCCACTAAACCTGCTGCCAAAAAAATCCAAAGCCTTCTCAATGATTCTCTGTCTTGCTCTGGACTACAACTGAACAAGCATGAATGCTGTATTTACTACAGCAAAGGTGTTAAACAACCTTTCAAACACTGAGTTTCTGAATTTATGGTTTTCAAACCCCCCACACTCATCTGAAATATTTGGGGGTCCTTGTACTGAAAGGAAGGACAAGACAAATCCAATTTGATGATGTTGTGACTATAATTCAAGCTAAGCTCACTAACTGGACTAATTCTTTCTTTTCAAATGGAGGAAGGATTACTCTCCTAAAACATGTAATGTCTGCCTTCCCCTCCTACATTCTTCAAATGGCCACTATGAAAACAAGCACTCAGCAGTTTCTTGAAACAAGCTTCAACAGATTTCTTTGGTCAGGTCAAAGAACACAGAAACATTGAACCAACTGGAATTCTATCTGTAAAACAACTCATAATGGGGGTCTAGGTTTCAAAAGTTTCAAGCATCTACATAAGATCAATTTTTGCAAGTTGTGGATACACTTTAGAGCTCAAGTGTCTCTTTGGGCTATCTTTCTTAAAGACAAGTATTGTAGAGGTTTTCATCCACCCTTGCTACATCCAAATTGGGAGACTCCAGAATCTGGTCTCACATGATTAAACATAAAGATAAAGCTGAAGATTACTTTATATGGGACCTTGGAGAGGGGAACCTCAATTTTTGGCTTGAAAACTAGATGGGGGATGGGAAGCTTGCTGACAAGCTGACTGCTACCCACCCAACTTCTACCAAAGTGTAAGATTTCTGGAATGATAACTAGTGGAACCTTACTGCCTTAAAAAACATACTAGATAACAATATCATTAAAAGGATTAACAACATTCATCTGGATACTACTAAGAAGGACAAACTCATTTCCAAAGAAGGGGTTTCCCAGTCTACTACTGCTCACATTTATTCCCAACTTCATCAAGGTGAGAACTGTCTCTGGGGAAAATCTATTTGGAATAACTTCCTCTCTCCCTCTATGTCTTTTTGCTATTAGAGAATCTTCTCTAAACGCCTCCCAACTGATGACATTCTGAAACTGAAGGGATTGAGAGGTCCTTGCTGTCTTCTATGTAAAGGGCAAGAGGAAACAACTGATCACCTGTTTTTCCATTATCAATTTGTCCATCAGATTTGGTCTATTGTCCTCAGAAACTTGAAAGTCCAAACCATCAATCTCACCGGGAAAAAAATTATATCTTGCTGGAATGAATGGTTCAAATTAAAACTTTTGGTGATACCTTGTGTGGTGGCCTGATTCACTTGGATGGCTAGAAATAAGGCCAAATTTGAAGATCACTTACCACATCCCTCTAAAGTGGCTGCTAACTGTTTAACTTTTCTAAAAAAAGTCACACATTGGAAAACCTTTCCTGACCTTTTCAAGACCAACTCATTGGCAAATCAACCTATTTTAGAGCACCCCCTTGTTTACTGGATCAAACCTCCTGCTGGTTGGCTGAAAGCCAATACTGATGGCAGCTTCTATAAGTCCTCTGCTGGCATTGGAGGTGTCTTCAGGAACTCAAATGGTAATTGTCTCTTACATTACCAGACTCCTGTTATTGCTGTTGATGCTCTAAAAGCTGAGGCATTGGCTATCTTTTGGGCCACCTTGATTGCATCTAAGGCCAAGTTTTATAATATGATAGTGGAGATATATTCCAAGGTCATGATTAGANGAAAAAAATCACACATTGGAAAACCTTTCCTGACCTTTTCAAGACCAACTCATTGGCAAATCAACCTATTTTAGAGCACCCCCTTGTTTACTGGATCAAACCTCCTGCTGGTTGGCTGAAAGCCAATACTGATGGCAGCTTCTATAAGTCCTCTGCTGGCATTGGAGGTGTCTTCAGGAACTCAAATGGTAATTGTCTCTTACATTACCAGACTCCTGTTATTGCTGTTGATGCTCTAAAAGCTGAGGCATTGGCTATCTTTTGGGCCACCTTGATTGCATCTAAGGCCAAGTTTTATAATATGATAGTGGAGATATATTCCAAGGTCATGATTAGAATTCTCCTTAATAATATAACCTGCCCCTGGCACATTCTGAAATGGAAGAATAGAATTTC